>PQWD01013955.1:0-117996 GCA_019425675.1 Leucinodes orbonalis | reverse complement strand
CGTGCGTGTGCGCCCGCAGCTAAGCGGACGGTCGAAATTACGTGCATTTATCTACCCACCGGTCATTAGGCTGTTTCGTTTAGTTATGGATGGGAGACTCTGTTTGGATGCACTATACTTAAATCTATATCATCTATAACTATATTTAGGAGTAATAGCTACATGGCGAAAGCTTGTTTTTCTTTTCTATTTACAGATGTTTTTGTATCCTTCTTAGTGAGTAGATAGCCAGATTTTTTAACTACCCAGGTGTCAGCATTTCGAAACCGCCTTACGGCTAATGACGTGTTTTCCCTGTAGCCATATGGCTACTAGGAATATTCTTACTTTTCAGACTATCAAATAGTTCAGCCTCCCATGTAATGACGGTTTTAAGTACGAGTATATTATAAATTTATTATAAAGTTATTTTGAATTATATTTGGAAACTGACGTCATGTTAAGTGATTGGTTATATATACTGCAGCTTCAAAAATAAATTACAAATCGCATTGAGGTGTTAATGACCTAAAATCCGATGGTAACATGTTAGGTAATCAGTAATCACCGATGAAGGTTAGTTAATAAATCCTTTGATTAACTGCGCACTTGAGTCATCTCACTTCGAACAAGTTACAAACTGCGACTACCGTTACGCGGACGCCTCCACTCGCCTTTCCGGTGATTTTTAATTAAAACATTCTCCAACGTGAAAACTTCGCTTGAACGACAAAGAAAAAGACCAACGGCGACCGATTGAAAGGAAAAAATCGGTACACCCTCCTTTTCATCCCTAATCTGGTAATTGTCGGTAGATTTTTTGTGCTATGAATGAAAAAAAATTGAACCCTTTGTGGATTTATACCCTCGCACGTGTTCGGACGAATCTTTTTACCCAATCACAAACACTGCATTGTCAGGGTTGTGAATTGCATTGACGAGCTCATTGATTGTTATCTGAACGGTCGTAGGAAAAATGCAAAGGTACAACTCGTAGATGAGCCTTAACAGAAAACTTGTCGCCAAATAAGCAAAGATAAAAGTATCGGAGACTGAAGGAGCAACCAAATATTTAATGGTTTAATCCCTAAACGTCACACCGGAGGAGAGCGATGAGACGATTTCGTTAATAGGATTGTAATTAAGTCACTCGGGGGTGAAGTGACAATATAACCGGGAAGGGAGGCAGGTGCAAGGATAAGGGCGTAACCTTTACAACAGCTGTTCTCGACCATGAAGGAAATTATGATACGCCTGATCACGCCTATGAGAAATAAGAGGTGTGAGCTATCAATCTATTTCTAAGCTACAAATTGACTCGAGGCAACAGATGTGCCAGTGTAATTTTATGAACAACACGAACTTTCGCTAAATATCGCTTATACAATATTAAACTCGGCAGCTGCTGATTGTAATGAGAATTTATTATTTTGTGAAGTGTCCAGCCCGCGTGCATGTTTACGAGCGGACAAAGGGCGTTCTCATTATGTGAGTTAACGCGGCGCTATGCAATTCTAAAGTAGCTAATACCACTGGGATCCCTTGCACCGGTCGCCAAAGGCCATTTGAATATTAATACGCCAATGTATTCGTTTAAGCGTACAGCGTATCGCGCATGCATAATCCATCCTAAACCACTTGCAATGCTAGATATACATATAGCCTATAACATACAAGCAATATCCCATTACAAGAGATAATGTTATAGGTAAGTGGCGATGTGTGATATATTTTCACCCAGTTATTATATCTCACTGTTTCTTCGAATTCACGATAAGCACACAACTGCTGTTTTCGATAAAGGGAAACCATTCTTCACATCGCTTCTCGGGACTTTCAAAATCCTTTGATAAATTACTATTTCATCTCAGGATTTCGGAATTCGGCTGAAGTTTTAGAATTTCACCCTTCGATTTAGGGAGTGCTCCGGAGCAACGGGAGCGGTAATCCAGGGCTCTGGCTAGGGCCGGACTGTTATGTAGGGGGTTTTTAATTTGGAGGCCGCCCGCTGTGGATGGATTATCGGGTCGGAGCGCAGCAATTAGTCGCCACTCACGTCACTCACATTGTCGACTTGAGCTGGGCCATGTACGCCTGCCTTTATTTATTCTGGCCTTGGCGTAAGTCCATTGCGACCTCTATTACCTAATTCTTCGTTTTTGGTTGCCCGTTATACAATGTCAGCTTTTTGTTGTCACTAAGAGGAAGTTGTGTTAGGTAATCTATTCATCTTCGAGATGTTTCTATAGGAAGATCGTTCTTAGGAAAACTTGATTTGAGATAAAATTAGGGCAACAGGTGTCATTTATAGTTCGTTAAAAACTACCTACACTTATAAACATTATGATTCACGTCCAGCATGATTTGGAACTTTGAAATTAAGTTTTATAATCATTTATTAACTTGAGGCATTATGAAATGTTCCAAACATTTGGCTTTTCTTAAGCACAGGTTATCTTAGGGCTGAAATGACGATAACTTAATATGAACTGTCTCAAAGTAGTTTACAAAAGTAAACTAATCATCACTCGATACTATTTCCCTGTATATGATCACGTGATTGTAAACGTTGTAACAATTTAATACACCCGAAATTGCCTTTGCCCTACAACGTCAAAAGCTAAACGCGCCCCCGTGGGAATGTCGCAGGCAGCTCGTTGCTTTTTTGTTGCGCGACGTCGCGCGTCGCCCGACGGATTACGAGATTATTGTTGCACTTGCCTGCGGTTATCGAGTTATAGCCGCATTGTTACCAAGCGGGCTTTGTTTCCTTTTAATTAGGGATGCAGTTTTACGTTTGTATTTTGTTTTTCTGTTAATTCCCCGTCAGTTCAACAGGATTACTATTGCGAGTGCGTCATTAAAATGTATGGTACATTTAAGGACGGTCGTGCAAGGTGAGATGTACAATTGTTGTGTACATATTTATTGTGGTTAACGCGCGTTGATATTTTTGCGTGAATACATAATGAGTTTACGTCACTGTTACAACGCTGTACTTTTTTCTAAATATTTTTAAAATATATTGATTTTAAGTTAAATAATCATTCGTTCACGTATATTAAATAAGTTGGTGTCGTGTAAGAAAAAATTTGGAACCCTTTTCCCTAAAGAATACTGGATTATTATATCTGATATAATAACTTACCATGGCTGTCTTGTATGTTTTCTCCAAACACTGTAGTGTGCTTAGGCGGCGATCCCTATTAGAAATTTCCTAAGGTTTACTTCTATTCTGTCTTAGTAGTTGACTGCGTTGGATACAGATCGACTACAGATTTTATTTAATTGGTCGATCTACCGTGCGACTCTGTTCTGAACCACGAGGTGGTCAATTGAAATTATTTATTTTTTATATCACATCGTTTAATATGCGAAACGAGTCGTAAGATGGCTGTCATACATTAATTAGCAGATAACGTAGTGAAGCGCGCACACAATGGTTATGCTAATCGGAGATTGCGATTTAATAACGCATTTTGGCCTGAACTACATAGGGATGCCTCTGTTTGTTTTCGTTCGAATTTTTTAACCGAAATTCTTGCGATAGGTCGGTGGTGGAGGCTGGATGAGGAATGCGGATGTCCAAATTCAAATTCAAAATTCTTTATTCAAATTAGGCTTACAAAAAGCACTTATGAACGTCAAAAAATATACAAAAATATAATAAAAAACAATTAAAAATACTAAACTAAAAATATGAATTTTGATGCTTTGAAAAAAAAGCGCTTCAGTGGATTGGCCTGTTGTCCAAATGTGTGTTAGAGACAGAGAGAAAAAAAATTGCGACGTAAATCATTTAAATGTCAGAATAGTAAGTAACTTTATTGCCTACCGATTTGTTGAAAGTAAACAATATATTTATTATTTTTTCTTAACTTCATATCAATTATATGAAGTATGGGACAAGATGTTTTTGATTAGCGTATTTATTAAATATTAACAAAATGTATTTATTGACTTGATCAATAATCGTTAAGGTGACTATTTTACATCCATAAAATTATTTGTATTCAATGTGAAATAAAGGCTTCTGTCATTGTTAGGCACTTGAAATAAATAAAGTACTGATTTTCAAATATAATAATTCCGAAATTCAATTATGAATTTCGTTTGTCATCCTACACTACATTTATGGTACACAGTTTAAAGTTTTAACGATTGTCGTCAGCCCTGCGGAGGTGGCGATCGATACGAGACCATCTGGCCGGTTCTCGCGATCTCGTTATACACCATAACATAATTAAACTTTTTAAAGCCGAAAGGCTAGGGCACACACTGGTTTTAACCGAGCCTTTTGCCCGTGGACTCGTTATGGAGCAGGGACTTCATGTATTATTTGAATGAATTTGAGTTTAGGTATTGAAACTGAAATCTCACAGTGAATGTTTTGTAGTTAAACTTTATACAGCTAGTGACGTCTGGTACTTATGTTAATTTTTTTATGTATTATAACGTTTGCACTATTATAGGAAGTTGGTTTTATTTTAAGTTTTGTACGAAAGGTTATCCGTATTCAACGACACTACAGTAGGCTAGTGGTCGTTGTCCGTATTGCTATATTCAACATTGTTTATAGAAATATTATTTCTACCATTCGTCATTTCATCTTCAAATTTTCGGCAACCTATAAGTATATTTCAATTTGCTTAATTAAATTAAATTTAAAAATGTTTTATTTGATTTAGGGCCAAGGATGGGCACCCTTGTAGGTCAATTAAAGCTACTAAGCTTTAAGTCACCTTAACTAAAAATGATCTGGCAAGTAACTCGGCAAGAGCGTGGTTTCAGTTTTATAGTTATGTTAATATTGTTCAGGTTGTGAGTCGCAAATTAAAAAGGCAATTGTGCAAAGAAAAAGCCTGTAGACCAGAATCTGCGATTAAAACATACTGCGGTATCGACGGCCAAAAATAAACAACCAATCATTTGTCGTTTAAAAATCGTACAATAGACTTCGCAATGATTGTTTCCTTCATATCTCATCAATCAAAATCTGCCAACAGCCAGAGGGTCAGCATGGATTGGGGTGAACGTTACTATAGGGGTTCTTGCGATAGTAATTATCGATATATACTCGGTACTTTGAACTTCGATACTCTATACTTTGATGCGAGAGCTAAAAACGATACCGACGTAAAGAAACTATTCCAGATAAGCTTCTAATCACGCGATAGATATGAGATATGATGATTATATCAAACATTTATTTTTGGGTCACCCAATGCCAATCTTGATTTAGGACATTAAATATACCTATACATACTGACTATTCCATCAATTCCTTTTTTTTACATTTTATGACGTTGAATCGACCGTGGGAAAATCAGACTGGTATACGTATTAGCAATTATTTTAGCTTTACTTTTTAAATATAATAATTACGGAACTGTTTTTATCGAACGATTGTCTATTAAATATTACGATAAATATTGTATACGATACTATGAATTTTCGGCAATTACAAATGTATTATATCCGCATATTGCATCCGCATATTGCGGCTTTGGCAAGAAGGCTTAGTTCCGCTGCATATGCTGTAAGGAAGATAAGAAGTCTCACTGATATTGAGACTGCAAGACTTGTGTATTTTAGCTATTTCACAGCGTGATGTCTTATGGTCTACTTTTGTGGGGTCTGCTGCTGATCTACAAACAATTTTTGTATTGCAGAAAAGATCCATCCGTGCCATATACGGCCTTAAATCACGTGACTCACTAAGGAATTATTTAAACAAATAAATATTTTAACATTACCGTCTCAGTACATTCTAGACTGCGTCATCTATGTACACAAATTTTACATGTATTTTCAAAAAAGTCAGATAATCATAGTTTGAACACTAGGAACACACAAACTTGCCGTTCCAAATCTCAGATTGCATAAGGTCGGGAACTCATTTGTGGGATTAAGCATTAAAATATTTAATAAGCTACCACAAAATGTAATTGATTTACCCCTGCATAAGTTCAAGTCTCATGTAAAGTCGATTTTAATAAAAAAGCTTACTATAGTATTGAAGATTATATAATGATAAAAACTCATGGACATGTTGATCTCCACGCCTGCACTACTTTTGTTTTTTGTTATCATCTATTTAAATTTATATAACACTTAACTGCTTAATAGTACTTTTGTAGATTATTATTTTTCCCAATACATAATACGATAAAAATTGAAATAATTTGCTTTATATAATTATTTTGATTACAAATGAATCTGTATTCAACACATTTTTTTGAAAAGAATAACTACTGATTTTTAGGAAAACTACCTCCCGAACCAGTGGTAGCTTCATTTGAATTCATAAGTGTTCTATAAAGACCTAAACTGAATAAACACTTTTCATTTTCATTTCACGATACATAGAAATAAATGAAGCCAAGAGTAAATAGGCATCATTTGTGTTTGCATGATACACCTTAGGCTGCATCATTGATATAGGATATACAGCGCGCTAATTCTTAATCTATGGGCTGCTTCGTCACTTTCCATCAAGTGACATGACAATCAAACGCACTCAAATTTTAATTTTTTTTTTATCATAATTCTGAATCGTGTTTAACTATATATAACTTAGGTTTCAACTCGATAGCAAGTCAAATGTAATTGATATGCTCATAAATTCAAGTTTACATCAAATCACGTCGTAAACACAATCGATATAAATCGCATTACATTATCGATCTCGAAAAACCAACTGGCCATTACGCACCGCCCCTGCTCACATTGTAGCGTTTTTTCGTACTTAATAAATTCTGCACACAATAAATACCGTCCTACAATCCCATCGTGTCGCTCGCGAGAGCTCAATATTGCATTAATGAGGGCTCCGAACAATGATATTTAATTTTGAACTAAAAGAGTCGAGCGCACTCTTCTTGCTCTTCATGTTTATCCCCACGAAACTCTTGTGTGCTACTTAATAAGGTTCAAATTGCTCGAAGAGATGTGCAAATGAATTGTGTCAGTTTATGAGGAGGGATGCCGTTGGGGGTGGCACGTGCGTTTCGTTTCGTGTATTGCCTAAATAAATAGTTGGTTAGCTCGTTTGGATGTTTTGTTTTGTTCGCGGTTCTCACGAATTTGCTCGCGCTAATTTAACACTTTAGGGTTTGGAGTGTATCTCGGATACTATTTATTATCTTAATTCTTAAAAATTGCACCTTTTTTAGATGATATGTATAAAAATTATTTTTCAGTAATTACCAATCAACCTCTTTAAATGGTCGTTGGTCGTACGTTGATATGTAAAGGGTTGTATTTCTTATGCCGCTCGTGAGTACGGAAGTTAAGACAGTTGTTTGTGGAAAAGGTTACTATTTCGACGGTATATGGTGAAGAATTGAGTTAGAGGAAAAATATAGTGTATTGGGTAAAACGATCAAACTTTAATTAATATAACTTATGGGGCTTAAACACAGTATAGTACTTATAAAAAAGCGTATATGCAAATCATTCTACACGTCTCCACGACTAATCTGTATTGACGTCAAGGTTTACGACAACAACACCGCTTGGTCAATTAAAAAAAGGTCTCATTGTCCCGCTAATCGCCCCATTTATCGATAGGCCCCAGCATCCTAGTGGACGTTGCATAAATTAGCATAATCCCAGTCGCAGGCACACGTGCGCGCGCGCACGCGTCCCTTTCAACCCTTGCTATTGTCCTAGGTTGAATTAGATTCATTCAGATGACGTGCGTGCACAGAGGGAGATGTCTAATGTACCCCGCGCGTGGACCATCTGTGAGATTTGCAAGCCCTTCCTATATTTAAAAACTGATATACGAGATTGTGTAGCTAAATCTGATGTATTGGGAGAACTTAATTTTGGGTAAGCAACTTTATTCCTTATAAAACAGTTGTATACAAATTTAACAATTCGTGTGCACACGGGAGGTAAGTTTGCTAATGTTACAGTTTCTATTACAATTTTCCCGATTGGAAACCAGCGTTGATGACGTAAACATTCATTTATTTCAACAGCAAACAGTTACAATGCTTTTAGATAAACTTATACATGTATCGTATGTGATACAATGTTTCCCAAGTTATATTATCAAAAGGTTACACAATTACTAATAATATGTTTTGCATTTGAGTCTTATTATTTCGAGAAGTAGTTATGTTACTGACTTCCAATCACAAAGAAATTGGCTGCAACACGGTGCCTAATCACACCGCTCTGGCCTAACGGTGTGCCTTTACAAGTACCTAATAAATACCATATACGGTTCGCACGAATGAATGTCGACTCCAGACCAATTACAAGCGTCGCTTCTCAGTAACTTACTATGGTTCACTTTGAATCTCATGTATAGAATGCATTTATACACATTAATGGCAACTGAGCACGAAAGAAGTATTTGCGAATACTGTAAATAGTACAGATTAATACGATTTGAATAGTTGTATTTTAAATGGTGTCTATTGGAAAAAAATATGTAAAACAATCGAAATCCAATATACATTAAGTACATTATATAACTACATTTAAATTTTACAATAAATTTATATTTTGGTACATATATGGTCCCATATATTTCATAATGCTAACATGTCTAATGCTAAATTGTGAAGCATCAATGACATATTTCCTTAATGACAAATCATTATAAACGAAACATATCTATTCTGTACGTTTACACTAATAAAACTTATTTTGTCTTTAGTACAAAAACGCATAGGTATGTTAACTTTTTTTAAATATGAGTGATAAGTATAAAAGACGCAACCAGCAGACTGTGAAGTTAATTGTTTATTATGAGTTCCTATTAACGATCGCATGAGCTGAACTAATAGAAGCTACAGCAGCGCACAATTATAATCATTTACGTTTTCACTTAACGGGTCATCAACATGTTATTTTTGACAATTAATAGTAAAAAAATATGTCAATAACACAATTAAAAATGAACAGTTTTTAGGATATGTATTGACGTCATTTGTAGGTACCTTCCCATTTCGTCTTCTTGGCTTCATGATTTCTTAAAATGATTTGGAGCATGAGTTAAAATTTATAACTAGCTTGGTACAAAAAATATAATATATACATAAATATACATAATCACAAAGATTTGTTTACCTAAAAATATTCAAAGCTATTTAAATTAGGCACAACATAGGTACAAGCGTAGATGAGTTTTGTAAATTAACGTGACGCACAAAACGTATATAAGCAGGTAAACCAACAGACGTGCTGAAAATACAAGGCTGAGTTGTTGCCCGCAACGCCGGACCCCCCGGCTTGTTCAAACACCGCGCCTTGTACTACGATTTATGTAATGCTGGATGTGACTTGAACATTTTGAATCGCTTTATGCAGTTATCTAGTTTTTGTGGCGTGTTGATAGCTAAGGCCGTTTCCAGAACTTGGACACGCTTTTGGCGCTATGTGATGAAGTACAAAAAATCTGACAAAGTTGATTGAAAATGTTCATTGAAAATGCATTTTTTTCTGCATTCAATCGAATATGTTTTTCATAATGTGCTTTCTAACTTTAAATTAAAAAAAAACGCTTTTGCGCTATGTGATGAAGTACAAAAAATCTGACAAAGTTGATTGAAAATGTTCATTGAAAATGCATTTTTTTCTGCATTCAATCGAATATGTTTTTCATAATGTGCTTTCTAACTTTAAATTTTAAAAAAAACTATGTTTGTGATATTCATCAAAAATATTTATTTATTTGAGAGATCTAGTGAATATATGATTTCGTGCATTTGTATGTGTGTGTAGCATACACATATTACACACTTTAGAGCGTTAGGTGATAATAACAATTACGTTTTAAATAACAATTTAAAAATGAAATTATCTCATTAAACAGCATGGTAAGTACTTACTTACCTACAAATGCAGTGACAGTGTAGTACATATGACTTTAAGATGTCCTTGATAACTAATGACACACCGAACCTATTTGTCAGCAGAAAAGTGTTTTTTGTATACATACGTAGTTGCCTAATTCTTTTCTTGCTTCTTCAAGAAATGTTATTCAAATTTTTATTTGATTTTAAAATGAGCTTCCCTGGAATTTAAAAAGTAACAATTGGAATACCGAGTACATGTAAATCAGTATAGTCTGTTTTCCTTCGGCGTTTTTATTGGTCGTAAATATTAACGATGGATTCAAAAAGTGCTTTGGATCTCAAAGCCACGGTTGCGAGTTGTCTAACTAAAATACTCGCACACTACTGGTACTTAAAATATGGTAACACAATTATTATCAATTTGGTTCCCATGTATATATATGATTCTGCCATAAGTTGCTGTACCAATTCAAGTAACAAGTGCCGAGTGATAATTTTAAAAAGAAAATCACCCGGTCAACCTAACCTTTACTTGGTTCATAGTTGCTTAACCGACCAGCCAACATGCACTGAAATAGAGCACCGGGATATGGTCCAAAACATCCCAATGTTGAAAATACAAACATCCAAATGTCTTAATTTTAATATTTGTTACACGAATTATTTCCGTACATTATCAACTGAGACACTTTTAATATAGAAAGAAAGAACAACATAGCATCTCAATTTTTGCAAAGATGGCATAACAAAAAATCCATAATAATATATTTTTCTTAACTTAGTTTTACTTAATAATAGTATTGATTAGCTCCTTGTTTTGATTGGGACTAGATGGCGCTATGTAAATATCAGTGGATTGTTATTACTTACTAATCTGCCCATCGGAACATCCAGTAATGATAACTCTGCGGCCCCAACCCTCGTGTATTCCTCATATTGGGTTACCAGGGCTGAGTGTCGGGGCGCAGGGCGGGGCGTTATCGATTGTTTTACGACACTATCGACCGGTGTTTGATTAATGTCGTCAATCTAATGAACGCATATATCGTGTTTGTGTTGCACATACGAGTATCATCACGGTTGCATTAATGACATTGTTTGGCCTTTATACTGATCGCATAGATTAATTATGCAACAGGTATGTATTGCGTAGTTACTATTGTACGTCACTAGCTGCTAGAACTATATATACAGTATATCCGATTAAAATGGCTAAGGCCCGTATTCTAGAACAAAACTCGAGCGTTGATCTTTACTTAAATAGAGCAAGGGATAGCTATATACATGATAAATAGCGGAATCCCTTTCTAATTCTATTTAGGTAAAGATTAACACTTTAAACTCTTTCTAAAAAATCGGTTTAAATGTTGTAAGTATGATAAACTTATTCATAAGGAATAAATGTTTTAATTTTCATATTATTGCAGTACTCGTAGTTAAAGAACTCTTCCGTTATCTTGTATCTTGCTGTCAAAATAAAGTTTCTTGTGGAGTTAATGAAAAGCACTAAGAAGAGATTTTTAGGAATTCTAAATTGATAATTATACACTATTTTATCAAGAGCATCAGGCTCTTAAATATTTTTACATGAAACAGCAAGTGGAATAAAGTATAACATATAAATAAATAGCGCAATATAAAACACTGCATAATTTAAATAAGCATGATTTTTAAAATCGCCAAAGATTACAATTCCAGTCCTAACGCTGTAAATTCGTATCGATAACTATGCAAATCCATCAACATTCAGCCATCATCACTAGTCGGCGCACCCCTGATATCTCTGTAATACCATGTTAGGTTTCCTTCCAATTACTATCAGTAAGCTTAAGTCTTGGTTAATTATATTAAAAGCATCTTTTCTTTGCTTTACATGTAAGATTTATGGAAATGGTTAAAAATATAGTATTTTCTAATGTATAACAAGATCACTGTAAGGGAGGACGAATTTAAAGGGAAATGTTTATAATTTTTACCTGTAGTTTATTCGAGCTCTTGGGTTCTTGATGTAAGAATTTCTGATGTATTTGTGAACACGCGTTTTAAAATAAAGTTTCTTAGATAACATCTTCAGCATACTGTATTGAATAAGGTTTATGGGTACAGAACCTTTGAATTTTATTTCTTATGTCATTACTTCATATAATGGATTTGGTAACTGTAATAGTACATAGTAATGATTTATTTAGTTATTATTTATTTATGTACTTTTTTATTTATTATAAAGTCCCAAAAACGCCTGACACGAATGCGAACAACCTTCACGGTTATTTTACATTTAATGTTAAAATACCGTAGTTGTGTAGATATGTACGAACAGTTGTTTTAATACATATAATTATAGCGATGAATAGTACCTACAACTAAATTCTGCAAGTATTACAAATATATCATTTTAACGGAATAATATAAAAACAAAACTTAAAGAGCAAACGGAGCCGCGGCGCCTTTTTCATAAATAAAAATGTGTTAATAGCAATATTTACTGTGCATCAACGTAATTTCATCTTAGCCAACCATACTTAAAGGTCTGCACTTGTATTTAATCGCGTTGCGACGGCAATAACGGTGAAAGTGTAAGTACTTATAATACGATAATAATTTCGCTATGTACATACTTAATGCAGGTGTGACATACCCTACACAACACACAAAGGGTAAGATGAATGTTCAATTTATTGCCTAGTTATTATCCAAGCTATATATATTGATGTAAAAACTGTTGTAAATTGCCTTTATACTCTGAAGTTGATATAGAGAAGTGTTCAACAAAATAAATGGTTACGAACATCGCCACTTTGATATTATTTAAGGCTCAGCTGCAGTGCGAATTCCCTGCAATTGAAATTATGGTAAAACAAGGGTTGGTGCCTTCTATTATACCTATCTAAATTAATTTTGGGTACGATGATTTATGAAGTGCTTATTTATGATACCTATAATCAGATGAGAAAATAAATATATTTTTTTTACGTTTTTTTCGTCTTATTGGAATTCTTGTTCCTATATGTCTTTAGTTTTATTGAAAAATGAAATATTATTAAATATATAATCTGATTCCATGTTTATTTTATAGTTTTGAATCTAAGCTGGGATGTAACGGCAACTAGACACTGTTTTAACTCAAGTCTATCCGAATATTTTTTATGAAGTGTGCATAAATAATTTCTTTTTATTATTAATAATAATAATGAATTTATTATTAAGCGAATCGAATACACTTTTTGATTTGGAATTCCAACTCTAGATCACGCAACGGCCTTAGTACCCCACAGATAATTTTAACAAGCTGTAACGTAAATATATTCTCTTGAATATGGTTAAATTGGATCATACCAAGAGCAATTTAAATTTGCAACAAAATAACTCTAAATCCATTGACGGGTCCCGCGGCGGGCTCCACAAAGCAAACGGCGACCCTCCCGGGCCACTCATTAATCACCACCATCTGTAATTACCGCCGCTCCGCTAATTTGATTTTAGACTTTACGTTACAATGCAACTCATCGGTTGTGTTATATGGTGCACAAGTAGATCTGAGAGTTCTTAAAGTTAAAACGTCCATAGATATAAACTTTCAATTTCATAACACCTGAAAGGTTTTGTGGTACGAAATGGCGAAGTAATACGATTATTATAATAATACTGTTATAAGTGTGTTAAGCCCCGGTTGAAGGTAGCTTCCGTCTATTGTATACAAATAATTCCAAATACCTATAGCTCACAGCATGCTTGTTAACTCCTTCTTGCATTATATGAAACGATTTCTCATTTGCCAAAAGATTTTCTATTGAATTTACATCTTCATCTAATACTCATTTATGGTTAACATCTCAGTGCATTATAAATATTATAATTTGAATAAATAAATTACACATTGCCATTATGTATGTCAAAATTGTTCTTGATAAGGGATTGATAGGAAAAATTATCATCAGTATGTAATGCTCACTACAGATTACATCCCACTGCATAGTATATCTAGCTTTACGTACACCATTATTACCTACTGAATACTATTAACTCAATATTGTTATGAAATCCAAACATATATGAGCACAATAAATACCTAATTGATTCATTAAACAAGCATTTATTAATTCAGCTCCGCTTTTTGCTTGATCGGATTTAAGCCGTTTAACCAAAAGCGGAGATTATCTCACGGGTTGGTATAACAAATCATTGCACTCGCTAATGCATCGTGTGTAATGCCTGTCGTAAATATGGCAGCGTGTCCGGAACCGTGCGGCAATAAGTGACGGTTTATAGCCACTATTTCACGTATTCAATCGCAGCTCGCGCGTCTATATATCTTTTGGTAATGCTGGTAATTATTACTGTTTACAATGCCGCTTATATTTGTGGTTAAATGATTCAAAGTCAAAAACCGTTGCTAAGAAAGCAAAGCAAAAAAGAAGCAAGATTAAAAATACATCTCTTCAACCTTTCGCAGTCCACTGCTGGACGTTGGTCTCCCCCATTTTGCGCCAGATATCCCGATCCTCCGCTTTTCTCATCCAGCCTCCACCAGCGACCTTTCGCAAAAAATACATACAAAATTATAAATTTTGTTTCTTTTCTTCTTATTCAAATAATCTAGATTATTTCCAATGCAAGCTTTGATGTCCCATTACTTACGTATAAATTAGATAATGTTTAGTTTGATGTAGAGAACATTTCAGCAGGTACTTACTTAAAACTATAAATTTTGTTTGAAAATCTTTTAGATTATATATTTTTTACGGATTAATGCAGAATGCCTAGTCTTTATAATGTTTGAATTAACCATAAGCAACCGCCTACACATTAACGGACTTTCTCTTAACCAGTAGTTAAGATGAACTGATAACCATATCAAGTAGTAAAATCTTGTTGTATGACGTATTTTATAAGTTAAATGGCGCCTAGTCTAAGTATGGAATAATATTTTTATATTCCACTTGTGCGTTGAATTATTGTTTAAAAAAAAGGTTTAATTGTTACGTTTTCTTAATGCTTCTTTCTCAAGTAGTAACATGAACTGCGGGTATAAGAGACCTAACATCTGTTGTCTCAGGTGACGGGCGCAGTGCGCTCAGGATGGAGAATAAGAAATATCTATCAGTTGTTGGTCTCATCCAATGCTGGTCTGTCATAGTCATGCGTATCACTTACCATCAGGTGAGCGTTCTGACCGTCCTGTACATAAAAAAAAAATCTGCAATATTTTGCTCTTTTGCTCTCCCATCTTTTAATAATATCGCTATCGTTCTCTTAATTTATAATTGTAAGCATTCCACATTAAAACAGGAAAGGATAACTAACGTCAAAAGATTGTATCACTGAAAAGCTCATTTCAACGTATCATCAGAGCACTATCAATTAAACAATTAGTTACGCATATGCATCCACTCCGGCTCGAGATAATGGTTCAGTTATCGTACATTTCGCCTCACTGCACCCATACAGATTGATAGGGTTGATTCACATGCACACCTTGTAAACACCACCTGCCATTGAAACCGGACTCGATAAATTATAAGGAAACAAAACTCTGCCACCCTTTATTGTAGGGTGCCTCGTGCCGCGCATTCAATCAACAGTGACAATATTATTCTTCATAACAGGTATAATAATAGTTTTATTACTATTAAAAAAGTTTTTTTGGCGTTACAGCGCTACCCAGCCATTCGAAGCGAGAACCTTGTGGTTGTGGTTTCTAAACGTGGAATAAATATATTTTTATATTAATAAATAAATATCCACTGTAATTCACGCAGCGCTTGTTCAGCTCGGGGATCGAACCTGGAACCCTTGGTGTAGTAGCCGACGTCTTAACCATGAGGTACACTAAATGGGTCGTCAATATTTTTTTAAATAAATTCAAACATTTAATATTTAAACACCTAGACCAATACAAACAGTGTACAATGTTCGTGCACATAAATGTGTGTACTACCCGGCATCGTACCTGTACCCATTCGCCATTTGTAATGTTAATAATTTATCTACAAAAAAGACTACCAAAAAGGCAGCTAGCAACGTTAATTTGACTTCTTACGTTTTGATGGCGGGCGCCTAAATTAGATCAGCAGCTAATGAACTCGTCGGCATACATCAGGGTACCGTATTTGATCACGGACACGGATAGGAAGCCCATAAATCGCGCCACGAAGACACTAAGACAAGACAAATGCGAGATAGTTGCGGTTAGGGTTGTCATTCGGATCTTGTAAATTTCCCGCAACAATACCAATATAAATTAGATAATGACCGACGACTTGCGAAAGGTCGCTGGTGGAGGCTGGATGAGGAAAGCGGAGGACCGGGATATCTGGCGCGAAATGGGGGAGACCTATGTCCAGCAGTGGACTGCGATAGGTTGAATAGGAAATACCAATATAACTAATAACATAAAGCTTTCACTCTTTAGTTTGATGACATATTTAGACATTGTAGTTCACTTATGGTAATCCATGTTATTATACAATTTATTATATTATGATGATTGTTTGGATGAGTTGGCCTGGTTCTCGCCTTATTTTTCTGGTGGCAGTTATTTGTAAGGATTGCTGTATTTCTGGCTCAAATATAAGACAGGCAGTGAAATGACGTAAATTGTATTTCATGAAGTTCGCAACTATGCGAATTTTGTCCTACCTACCATTATATTTCGAAAAAATAAACAGCCCTCATTGTCCGTGTAAGAATATTTTTATTCGATAAAAGAACTTGTGTGGAACAAATAAAACTTTTCTCTTACAAAATCCAATAGATATATTAAATCTCTCAGAGGTACCAATGAAGTCAGAATCTCAGAAACTCATGGGTGAGCGGATGTCGTGATATTCCCAGGCCTAAAATAAACGCTAGTAAAAGTTAACGTGTCTTATATCACAAAAGTTGTAGCGTAATCAGACTCCCCATCAAAGATAATAGACGAGCAGGAAGCTGCAGCCAGTGGGAGTGTGCACGGCGACAGAATGTTAAACAGACCGAACAACAACCCCAGATATGTATTACTATAAATAAATACTGCTGGTCCCTCGCGCTCTGACCGGCCTCCGAACATGTTTATACTGTTGTGCTTCTTTGAATTTTGATCGGCTATTTAAAAAAAATTAACTATTCGTAGCCACCTTTAAACATTTGTTTTGATATGGGAGAACTGAAATTTCTTTCGCGAAATGGGAGAGTGCAGCAGTGGACTGCAACGGGCTGAAGGGAGTAAAGAATAACCGATACTAAGAAGAAAGTGCAAAATAATAGTAGTTTATTTGGACGGAATAATTTTAAAGTTACCCGAACCCTCTTCTGAAGATCTAAATGCTACCGCATGAGTACCTATGCAGGACCGGGATATGTGGTGCGAAATGGGGGGGGGTCCCTATTTCCAGTAGAGTACGATAAGTTGAAAAGAAAAAGATTAAGTGAAGCGGGAAACCGGAAGATCTAGCGAGAAATTAGGGGGAGCCGCCGCACTGAGAAAGGTTTAAAATGTGCAAGCGATTCCTTATAATAGGCAGGTACTCGTAGTGTATCTTATATTTCTTTTAATTTCTTTATTGTATCAAAAAAGATAAGTTATCAAACAGTATTTATAATTGACACTAAGCCAGTAACAGTTAAAATTATTCAAAAAATTCTAATGTTCTTTGTTGTTTTCAGGTATGGGAAAGCTTAACGCTTACGACACTCGTGAACACGCGAACAGTAAGTCTATTAAATAAGCATTTAACGACCAGTGTCTAGTTTTGCTGGATTTGATAAGACCTTGGGGCGAAACCCCTCCATGAAATCACTAAGTATTCAAAGTTTCATTAAGGAGGTCTTTGATAATGAAACTTGCAAGACTCGTGATGACGTACACACATTTTGTCTAATAAAATAAAGTAACGAACCTATTATTATGATCAGCTCATTATAAGGGGCACGAGCCTTTGAATTACTTCTTACTTTCCTCAGTCACGATGTTTTCCTAATATAATTTCGGATTTTGAAAAGACATTCGTACATGGTGAGAATTGAACCCGCACTCTCCAGATCAGAAGGCAACAGTCCACACCAATGAGACACCGGCAAAAAACCTTGGAACAGACATTAATTCACTTACAGTGTTCAGAGATTCACTCAGAGACCTCAAAAAAGGCTGGGATTAGCCGGGTTGCACCGATGCATTACGGTGTAGCGGGGCTAATCGGGCCGGGGTCAACGGCAGCGCAGGTACCGTCCCGGTGTTTTTTGTGACGCCCCCCTCCCCCGCGGCGCATTCCTCCCACACCCCCCCTCTGGCTACCGAATTTAATGTCAGACTTCCTTCTGGGGCTTCTAATTGATTTCTTTACTGTCGTGTAAGAATATTTCGAGGTACAACTTTTGTACCTCGAAGTTTGTTGTATACAAGTATACAATTTGTAAGAAACAACTAAGGTAGGCCCTATCAATAGATCATAAATATTAACAATATAATTTAAAAAACAAATTCATTTTTAGTCACCTTTTTTAAAACATTAGTGAGTCTATATATTATTATGTGGTTAATTAAGAGCTTTTGCTTGGTATAAGTTATTCAAGCAGCATAACGTTAACCAATTAGATCAAAAATATGTATTAAATACATATTTAAAAGAAACACTTGCTGTACGAGATCTTTATTTATACAATCAATCGTATTTCACATTTTATAGAAAATAATTGCAAGGAATAATGGTTTTATGCAAATGTATGTAAATTATGTAACACATGCTATGTGTGCTTGTGTGTACATAACCATTAAGCGCATTTGAACTCGGCCGACAGAATAAATATCAGTCGGTAACCAGATTCCCTCATTGTGTAGGGAGAATTAACCGACCAACATTGATAGACGCACGGTCAGAGGGTCTTTGAATACTTTCCAGGTATCTCTTTGTTTTGGTCTTGTTGTGAACTCTTGCATCAATCGAGTGCAATTCGATCGCGTGCCACGTTTAAAAACCACGGATAACGAACGCCATTAGTCCTGTGAAACTTGAACGGTACATTCCTGCTTTTGCTATCAATAGGTCTTGGTTTATTCTAAGCCGATTCAACGTTATCCGCTTTCTAAGGAATTGCTTTCACTGAGTTTAAGGTTCGATTGGGGTGTCTATTTATATTTTTTTTACTAGAGAACGGACTGTTTATGTGGTAAATACCTGTGTATTTTTTTTACAAACACGTGTTTGTTGTAAGATTTCGTATGATATTCTTAATTGTTTTGGCCAATTCTTTTATTTCTACTAATTTTTCATCTATATTAGTTTACTCAAATAAGATTGTTAATTAATACTCGAAAATAGTAAAAACATTAGTTGTTCACAAATACAGGACTGTTGCTTAAATGTTAGCTATGTATATATGTAGGTACATTATGCATTTAAATATGTTTTTGTTTTGGTAACTATGCTATAAGTAAAATAAATTTTAGCAGTTTCGTAAGTTATACTAAGTTGCATCACAGCGGCATCGTCACAAATCGCAACAGTTATGAAAGAGGTCAGGGAACTGGATCTCGCCTACCTCCGATAGGCGGTTCCCACACCCGAAGGAAATAGTGCTCATAGCCGATTCAATACGACGATTACTCACGCGCTGCGTGTGGACGGCCTTATTCACAAAATTTTAGGATTGGGTGACAGGTGCTTGACGTCATGTTATAGTTGACGACTCATTCAGTGTAATGTTTGATTTTTCTATGTATAGGTATTTAATGAATAGAAGTATGTTTATCAGTTGTTTAGTACGAACGCCACGTATGGCGACATTATAAAATTGTAAGTATACTTAAGTGTTATTACTTGCTGCCTATTTATGCCTATGCCCTGTAGGTACTGGTGCGTTAAGTGATGACGATGCTGATATACGAATCTTTTCATGTAAAAATGAAGTTCTAGGTACGAGCACCAAATGCTTGATCTGTAAAATATAAAACCATTTAATGAAGCTACGTGTCTAGGAATTGACGTGAAGTCTTAGTTAAAGTAATTCGAATTCACAAAATTATAGACGAATGGTGTGCACAGTTTGGTATATTGGTTTGCAATTCCACTTATAAAATAAATTTTAATACGGAACGAAAGAACACAACCAACAATAGGTCAATGTTGATGACAAACAAAAAATGCACAGTACAGGATACGCGGATAATGCCGTATGCATATTCAAATTAAATTCGGGTTTATCGGGTTCAGTAATCTTTGGCCAACCGCTTGATTATGAATATTGTTAATGGCTCAGCGAGGGGTCGCCAACGGCAAACAAGATTAAAAAACGGGGCGAATTTTAAAGTATCGATTGCGAAATCTATATCGTGCCATGGAACATGCCAAGTCACGACTACAATGGAATACTTTTATATGACCGATAACTTTTTGGAACTTCGGTGATTCAGGATCAAGTTTCCGATGAACCTATGACGTATTGAATCAAATATGCCTATTCGGAAGATTGTTTCCGCTATGAAATTACCTTTACTAATGGGTCGAGAAAATTATGAGTGTAATTGCTTATAGTCACACTTTAACGTCATGCTAGGTTTTTATGAGATCCGTGATTGTTTTTTTTTGTGTTGTAAAAAAGCGTACACTGTAATAAAAACGTTAACAAAGTTTTAGATCCTGGCAATGATATGATGGTTTCTAAAGCTCTTACGAATGAGGAAAACCTAATGTTATTTTGGAAAGACTTGTAACAATTATAGATCAACTAGGATAGTACCAAGCGTATTGAGGACAACACGCTTTGTTGAAGGTTACAAGTCTGAGGTAGGTGGTCTTCGCAACCCCCTGTAGGTTTGCGAAGTCCTTTAATCGTGCTACCTTAAAGCACTGGGTCGTTTTCTCCCCAAATATGTACAAGGTTAGAACGTAAAACGCCTTAAGGCTTGTCGCATATTTTCTTTGGGTTCAAAGCCATCTGCGCTCACCACTTATCTTTCCCGGAGATTATGTAAAGGCCAACAGAGAAAAGTCCAAAATATATTTAAAAAAAAAATTTCATACATTCTCAATAAAACATGGTACCTAGTATCACACATTCTTTAATGTTCTAGAGATATGCACACATTAATACTATATGTACCTGTGTGGTTATATTGAAACTGACATGTAGTCAGTGTACCGGTACAGTACAGTGTATCGATATTTACATACCATTGCATATTGGTAAACATTGACAGTTTGGCAGTGCGTTCAGTGCTACGTATATGCGCGCCGTGGTCTACAGGCGTTGACCCTTTGTTTACCGGCCGGTTCTCGCACGCCTACTCCTGAGTTACTAGCACAGACATCCGAATATACAATTAGACTGGACGAGCCGCCAAGTTTATAGGCAGTCCCAGTGTCGCAATTTCTTTTCAGTTCTTACCTGTGAAAAGAAATATAATATTTCTTGGTAAATTTATTGATTCATTGCGATGATGGCATGTTACAATTGCACAGGATGGCACTTTGGAAAAAAACGGTAATTTCTTCTAATATTCGTGTCTTGACTCGTCTCACAGAGCGTAAACTGGCGGCCAGTGTATGCTCGTTGAGCTTACATTTGTCGCACTTTAAACGCGGCTTGCCCCATCTCCTGTATTGGGAAATCTGTGGTTACTAGTTTATCTGTGCTGTTGAAACAGTAGTCTTGATAAACGGGAACTCCGCTGGTGATTTATTGGTCAACTAGATATACTTTTGGGCGCATGATGCATGGACGGGCCCGGTGCGATATTGGTGTTACGCATTCGTTTGCTTGTCGATGTTTATCGATAATATTGACGACCTATCCGGTGTAGTTTCGAAGTTGGATATTACACCAAGGGTTCCAGGTTCAATCCCTGGGCAATACAAATATTTGTGTGCATGGTTTGTTTGTATTTTTCGTGGTGTTCCTATGTACGGTATGTATTATGTATATATTTGCAAAAAAGTATGTTTAACCGTTACAATAAAATACTAAACGTAGATACTAACTTGTACAAACATTTGTGTGCATGTATAATATGTATGTATTTAAATAAAAGTATGTATATAAGTATCTTAATATCTTTATCCGTTGTTTAGTATCCATATTACAACTAAGCATTAAGTTTGGGGCTAGATGGCGCTGTGTGAATGTGTGTGGATATTTATAATTTAAACGTTGTTTAGTATATACACATATAGGTACATTAGTAGATGGTATGCTCCTTAAATTGGGTATAGATAGCGCTGTGTGAACGTCGGTAGATACATTGGTTTTACGCATTCGTTTGCTTGTCGATGTTTATCGATAATTCTGATCGGGAGATTAACATTACCCGTTCATGGGCATTACGTGATTTGAATAGTATGACTTTAGATTGGAATAATTTGTGATTTGTAGGGATATATGTAGGGAATCTACGTATGAATAAAATGTTTTATTATTTGCTTGTAATGTTTTTTTTCTTAGCATATCTCAATTATTTAAACGATAGGTCGCATTGTGATAAAGCTTTTTTTGTCTAGTCCCCTTTTCTCACATCAGGGAGAGCGGCTCTTTGAATTTTACGTCAAGACAGTTTGTCGGGTGATTGGGCGTTGTCCCAAAACAATAATATGTATATATATATGAGCCAAAACGTTTTATTAATATTATTAAAATTACAAGTAACTAAGAAAAGGATTTATTACTTATCGATGTAAACCAAAACATTAGATAAAATAAGTCCTGTTTGTAATAGTAAAATATCAACAGATCCCTTAACACAAGAAACTTAGATGATATCACTATGACTCTTAACAAGCAAAAAGCCAGTTGTACATTATTACTAAGAACTTGCGTCACGCGTTTTATATTACTGTGGAATGAAGCGTGTCCAAATTATATTATTTTTTCAACCGGTGCACCAAGCTTTAAGTGACGTGGCGATTGACCAGTCACGCACTCCAAACACCCGCAGCTCTGTGGGAGAACAAACAACTGTACAAATGAGGCCGGACTCCATGTGAACACCCGGTGGTAGACAAAGATTGTAGGCGGCACACCAAAGTGGATGATTGCTATCGTTTGGCCATAATCACTCGTAAACTTCCCTTAGAACTACTATTGACGTGTATAATACTTAGTAATTAGAACCTAGACTCCTGCTTTTCGTGCTGTGTAAGTTTGTATATATTTAAGTGTGTACCAAAATACTGAAAATGCAATCTTTCTTTAGTATTTAATAAATAAATAAAAATAAGACGGTTTTTATATTAGTTAAATAAAAGAAGGTAAACAATATTATCTAACACTTTCGTGGTTTACGCGTAACCGACACGTACCGGGTCGCTTTTCTCTTCTAACACATATAGAATCAGCTCGCCACTAACAACGTGAAACAGTAAAAGCCGTAGATACTTTCATTAAAAAACTATTATTATCACCGTTTTCATATACCTACGCCATAAGGAGCACAAATGAGTACAGTATGTAAGAAATCCTAGGTATATACTTGTACCTACATACTACAAAATACCGAAAGTCTGAGATATGATGCAACTAACATGAATCTTCCAACTAGTTAAAATTCACTTACGCGGCCTTAGTGGATGTTGCTTCTCACAAAGCTCGTTAAAGAACGCAGCTTTACTTTAAGCAAATGCACTTTCCATTTAACTTATTTAATCCGAGTGAGCTTTCAATTTTTTACAAGCATCGCTATACCTGGCTTCTTTAATTATTTAAAGAAATGCAGTTATGACGGAATTCCCGTTTGCTGCTCGCTTACGGAGGGTGTATTCTCTTTTTACAGTATATTATTTCACCCTACTATTTGGGCGTCTTCTTACCTGGTTTAAAATTGAATCCGATCATTCTTGTAATAACCGAGGAAGTAAGAACTTTAGAAATTATTGCTTGACCTTATTCTAATTGTTTTAAACCTCAAACTGGAAAATTGCTCAAAAAATACAAACTCTTTTAATAATTCTGATAATGAAACATATACCTACATAATAAACATCGAGGTATTTATGTTTTCTGCCATAGTGCATGTGGCCTTACACAACTAGCTTGTTGTAAAGTGCAATCAAACGCTGCAACTACGAGTCAGGCCATGGTCGCAATTCGCTTCACATTCTCTTGTGGACGCTTGGTTTCTGGGACAAGCCACTAAAAACTAGATGCCTGGACATTTATCTCGACAGCTTGACGGCTCATAAATGGTAGTGGTATTATTGATAATTAGATTTCCTATTTGTTAACAAGAGTTTTAATTAAGATATATATGTATAATTTTAGTTAAAATATCGCTTCATTGCGAACTTTTCGTCGATCCTATAATTATTACTACAGCCATAATACTTGACAAAGCTTCCCCCAATGACTTTAATCGAACATAGGGTTGCGACCGTGAGCCGTTTATTTCGTATAGGCGTGTCGCCAGAGGTTCGTTTATATTCGGCAAGATGTACTACGAGCAGGAATATTTGCCAAGGCTAACCTTCGCTCTTTGTTAGTGGTGTTGATGTTTTTTTTGTAGGAACTTTGGTCCCACGAGTTGGATTAGCCCATTACATCCACTGCAGAACGAAGCCTGCCCTAATGATCTCAACGCGTACTGATCCCTGCAAACTACGACTACTCGCCACCTCAACCAAGTCATCATTCCGTCTGTTTACGTTACCTGGTGCCATTCTAGAACACAAGCACCATCGGCCAAAATTAAATATATAAAATACAGTAATCCCCTGAAATAACCTTTCTAGAACTAAGAATGCAAATATAGTATGCAGTTTTAGTCGTTTTATCAACTGTTCGTGTTTAACGCGAAAGTGAGGTTAGCAAGAAACACAAAAATAAGTATTGCAAGTAACAGTTATTATTATGTAGGTTACTTGAGTATAAACGGCAAGTCGGAGCGAACACTAAAAAGCGCAGTTTATGCACTAACCAAGGTTTCACGACATGCAATTGACGAAGATCTAAATTGTTTAAAAATGGCAATACAAAGTTTATTTTATACACATCGATTTAGATGATTTACTGGAATATTGAATATGAAGGAGTCATTATTATAATAATAAAAAATATAAATGCTTAGTTCATTTATGTTTATAGTGATGTAGATGAAAATATATAAAAAAAATATATTAACAACACTATTTAAAATCATCATAAAATGTAAATTGAGATATGTACCTACGCACTTTTGACCCAAAATGATGAGAGAATTGGGGGCACGAAATGTCGAACATCATTAAAATCCCTCGAAATTCGACACAAAATTAATTAACAGATGTCGATCGGGCTTCGGAGGTAACGAATCGTAAAATATGACATTCCCGGTACAATTAAGCCGCGGCCGCTTCCAGAGCCGCTATCGTTGCTCTCCGTTTCGTTATTCGCCTACATTGATTTACAACGCCCCCTTTACGTCCCCACTTTCGACGAAACGTCCTTTTGTTACGAACGACTAAGTTTTTCAAAAGAGCTTTGTCTTAACATTTCTATTGTGAGCGTTTTGTGGCCCTCTAAAAATAAACATTTTGACTTTACTGCCCCCGGTGTCATTGTTGTGTGTAAATTTGAAAATCTATTATGACTATGAGATGTAATTTGGCATTGTTTAGGTCACTGTCACACTATGACTACTATGTTTTGGTTTATTGTAGGCAGTTTCTGTTGTTAGTTTATGCTGCTTTTGTATTTAGAGCCGTCTGGGTTCGCCACTTGTTGTATTTTGTTTTAAAGGCCATCTGCGACCAATAGCGTATAGTCATTCTTAGAAATGTATATCGTTAAATAATCATTTACATACAGTCCTTACATAACTCGCTTGACGGTTCTTTAAATTGGACAAATTATTTATCATCAGCCTTTAACGTTATACAGGCTTTCTCCACAGTATAGCTATAGTGAGATATTAATATTATTATATTTTATCACTCGACATGTATTATCAAAAGGACAATATTTTTAGGTACTTAAATTATTCGTACTTATTTTATACTTACAAGCAAATATTGAAGTCTTTGCGTACTAGGATTAAAACTGCTGTAAGTCATTTTACTCATTTTGAATGTAATTATGATGACAAACTTATTATCTTCATCTCAAGCTTGCTTAAATGAGACTAGATGGTGGAGCTGTGGAATTGTCTGTGGTTTTTTTATCATCTCTTACTCTGTTCAGATTGAAGACTAAGTTTTAGTGCTCCAAAGATTAGCTCATCTCAAGACTTGTTCGTGACATAGCAGACATAAACTAGCGACCTTTGACAGTTTCTTTGACTAGTCTAAGACCTAGGTATAGATTAAGGTTCCGTGCTTGTTGTGAACGTTGTTTGTATTCATAATTATTACAGATAACAAAATTACGCTTACTGTTTTATATACAGCTTTGCAATCTCCTATTATACATAGATTATGAGTAAGTAAGGAAGTACATATAAAATAATTTACTAATTGTTTTATTAAATTGACAAGTTTTTTAGAAATATGCTGGTTTCTTATAATAGCGTACTTCTTCATTCAACCCCTGTTTTTCTACCGGTGAATATTTTTCCCACATTCTACCGATTTCCATTCCATATTCGACCAGCGAGTGATGTAGGTATCTGCATTATACGTCCGTTTTCAGGACCAATTATATTTCTTGTCTAATGCACTGCAATCAAACTTCATTAGAATTGCTTTAGGGCAGTTCGACTTGATGCTCTCCCCTTATTAATATACACAGCTTACGTAAATTAAAGATTGCATCATGCGAAACCTCTAGTTACTACTAGTAAAGGTATCTCAGATTACCGGCCTCGCTTGGTTTATAGTATTCAATGCACCAGTCGTAAAGATACACCAGGGCCTCAATTCTACTAACTTTTAAATGCTCTAATACGATCGTTATTGTCTCAATATTAAATTTTGCACTCATTCGATCTGTTTTATGGCAGACTGTAATTGGCAACGCCATTAGACAATTCAATTTACTATACAATTAGCATTTTAAACGATTAAAATTATAGAAAGAAAGAAAAAAACATTTATAGTTAGAGCGTGGCTAATTGGTGTGGACTGTTGCCTTTTGATCTGCAGGTTCAAATCCCGCCACGTACCAATGTCTTTTCGATATTATTTGTACGTATATCTGACGCTTTTACGGTCGTAAATTTTCATTACTTTATGTAGCCTTTCCATATTATTTGTAAGGTCTTTGTAGATGAAGGGAACTGTGAAATGAGCTAAGTTTACTAAGTTATATTTATATTAAATGGTTTATAGAATTTAGTCTGTGTGAAAAAAAAACTTAACCTTTTGAACGCCAGGAATCCAGACACTAGAAAATTTATTGTTTCGGACGCCTTTGGCGTCATCGAAATCATTAAGAAATCTTTTTCTTTTCGAAATGACTATTCGCTGTTGTCCAGGGAAGGCCTTCTCAGCTTCACCGGACAAGTGGCGAGTGTTGATGGCTCAACCCAAACTAAGGTATCGAGAAATTATAAGTATATGTTAAAAATTTATAAATAAACAATAAGTCATACAAATCAAACAATAGACCGGGGTGCACAATGACTGCAAAAGTCCGGCCGCTTTGTCTTGATGGTCCGCCCACGCCCCAAGCGATCTCGGTAGTTCATGTTCTTTATTAGTCTTACGGCAGTAAAACATAAATGACGACAACTATCAACATCACGATTCTTTGTTAAGTCATCAACTTAAACTCGTATAAGATAATGTAATTTTTACAATTAGCACATCTGAATTAAATATACGATTTAGCTAGGTATTTATGCTAATTT
This sequence comes from Leucinodes orbonalis, assembly GCA_019425675.1. Lineage (NCBI taxonomy): Eukaryota > Metazoa > Arthropoda > Insecta > Lepidoptera > Crambidae > Leucinodes > Leucinodes orbonalis. The sequence continues at coordinate 90,474 of PQWD01013955.1, read as the reverse complement.
GCTTAAAGGATTTCAAAGAGCCCAGATAACATCATTTGAGACTTAAACCTCTGCACGTGGTACCGATTACTAATAGGATTTGGTTTCTTTACATGCACTGAACTAGCGTGATAGGTTTTTCTGAAATTTCTTAAAAATTAAAGAGGAATTACCTAATCTGGAATAGGAATTTATAATAAAGAAATAACTATGTATGTTGTAAATATATCATACAGTATATCATAAAATATATATTGAAGTTGGTTCATGTTAAAATGGTTGATGCGTACCTATGCATCAAACATTTTGACGAACCGCATCAAAAAAAAATTCTAGGACTAAGTCATAAAACCGGCAATACAGACCAGCATCTGTCGGAGCTGTGCTTGCGCCATCTTCACGTCAGTCGATCGAACTATCTAACACAGATCGATCTACGAGAAACTTTAATCGCTGCTTATACGGGTACAGTTACCTATAGATGCTAAAGTTTGCTAGGTATTCAATAGAATTTTCTAATGTTAATTGAGCTTGCTTTGTTCAAATTTTTATCGTGTTCTTCTCAGCAAACGACTGAGTTTTGCTTACTTATACTTGATCTAGCTTTCTTAAAATTATTTACCTCCATTTACCTCTTCTTCCTATCGCAGTCCACTGCTGGACATAGATCTCCCCCATTTTTTGCCAGACGTCTGCTACAACGGCCATCGGTTCTGCGGCAAACGTGACCAGCCCAACCAGTCAACCTGCTGATCCGAAATAAAGTCAGAGTGATTATTTTGAAACAAATATTCAAAACATTGTTAAAAGAAACAACCGGCCAACACTTCTGAAATTGGTGAGATTATCTCATATCGACTGCTATGGTGTTGTGTGGGTGTAATCTGATTCGGTTATCGTTACGTTGGTAACCGCCAACTCGATTGGGGTTTATTATGATTGTGCCTAACTCCGCTAAACCAATGTTCCGAATGGCCGCTGAGTGGTTTCTATTTCAAACGTAATCAGGGAAATCGACCGCTACTGTAATCATAGCCGAGTGTGTTAAGAAAAAATCGATTTGTGTAATAATTTTACATGCGTATACATAGATAGGCATAAGGGCTAGTGAGTCACAGTTTGACGCTCGCCCAAGTCAAGGCAACTATTGCAATGGTGGTCGTCAGATGGGTGTCAGAAAAATATCTCCGCATGGTCCTACGTGTTGAATTACGGGTCCACCAATCCGCATCGACCTTTGTGTTGGATTATGGCCTCAACTCTTCATATGCTTTGTGGAAGGGCTGTTCCAACTGTGGGGTTCAAGACTGATGATAATGACACAAAAGTTAAGATTTTAAACGGAAAAACAAAACATATTTTTTGTAATAAATACCGAAATAAAATGCCAGATATGCCAGATCGCTTAACATGCTAAATTATTACTGAACACAACTCTAGCATCTGATCAGTAAACAAAAAATAATTCCTTACCACCTACAGCAAGTAATGCGGTCTTATTACCCAATAAGGCAAATGACAAGATACCGTTCTAAATATGTTGTACGGCGTTAACATACGGCCAGGACATTTCTAACACTATCGGCGATGTAACATTGCTGTGTAGGCGAGTGTACACCGTGAAAGCGGGTATTTCGGTCCAGGGCCGGCACCGTGGGTCGGCGAATGCAAGGCTGCGCACTGTTGCAACAAGCGAGTTGCACTCTAATGCAACGCGGTACCTACGCCGAACCGGTATATGCCCACATTTGCATACATAACGTAAGCTTAAAAACCCTTTGTAAACTGTCCCATTTTGTAGAGCGATAACAGTATTGAGTTATATTGCTTTGACGTGTTTGTTATGAGTAAGTTACCACTCGCTTTATAAATGAACTTGAACGCAAGATGATCAAAACTGGAGGTTGCTTTTTGATCTTACAACATAATAATATGTTTTATATAATGAGGTTGGTTTCCGCACTTAGTCCTTGAAATGGACCATTGTGCGTGGAATATATTAAATATCTGATAAGGTTAAATTTAATATGCAACCAAAAAATATTGCCGTATTTGTTCTTTTTTTACTAAAATGCGAAATGATACTAATAATAATTCATGAAACCATAATTGGATAATAAAATGTTTACCACGACATGTAAACACTAGTATTGTTTTTATATATATGAACTATAAAAATGAAATTGAAGAAGCCACGGGTGGCCTCAGCATGAAGTTATAACGTGCTTTCTTTATTGTTACGGATGAACATGCCTCGCTCAGCGTTAGTTAACGACAATTTAACAGAGGTGCGGAGGTATAAGTGCTTTACAATTAAGGTCGCTGCTTGGGAAGTAATCTAATCACGTAAATGCAAAAACCGATCTTCGTCCTCCAAAATACCAATGAGTGCCCGCAACCAATTATAACTGTCAATGGTTAAGTTCTGATTGTACCCAGAATTAACTATTCGTAATCCGATCAGCCTGTCACGAACACCAAATAAATATCACTCGACAAGGCATAGTTTATTCGGTCTTAAGGGCAGCCCGAATTACTATTTACGACCGACCAATGACCCAAACCTTTCTCATATTACAATACAGCCATAACGTTCGTGTTTCGACGTTGCTTTTGTTTATACGCGTTGACAAGTCGCACCGTAAAATACAGAAAGCACTCGTAATCACACTACAAAAGTCGATTATTCTTGTTGAGGTATATCCGTATAACAGTTTTAGCGATCAGACACTCCAATGCTTACTATTAATTTATTTGCCACTATAAAGTGCATGGAAAACAACCCGTCTAATTAGTTTTGAAGTGTTAATCTCGGGAGTGAATGTATTAGAGATGTTACAACCATGAATCGATTTTTAAATTTAACACATTGTATTTTGCTCAGTGTTATTTTTACAAGGGTATAAATTAAAACCCAAGAAACATTATAGTGTGGTTGCTAATAAAATCGTAATATATTTAGCCAAACTCGTAAAATAGCATCGTAACAGAGTGACTTCATTACAGTCCCGCCGGTGCATTTTGATTATGATTTCGAAACGTGCCATAAAACCGACGGGTTTGAACTTAAGAGACATAAGCCGACGTAAAGCACTTGAAACACAATGAGGCTCAGGCCTCTGAGCTGGCAAGAAGCTGTCCGATGTGGGCGAGTCGACGTATACGTATTTAATACACCACACTCGCTTTTCTAAAATATTGTCCATATACATAACATTGTTGCAAAAATGTGCACAACAAAACGGTAGGGTGTGTCTGGACGTGTCTAACAAATCAGCAAAGTTATTTTCAACTCAATCCGTCCAATAACTGAAAGTGCTCCGCCAAGATGTTAGTCTGTGGGTAAACGCAGCACGAACGAAACAAAGGATATTGAAACGTTTACCTCAGACCCTTGCGGCTTGCGAAACGACGCTTTATGCAACTATCGCTCTAGGCGCAAGTTTACCCGTCGACGCCAGTTACATAGACCCCTGAGCCTACTCGATAGCCCTCTAACGACTATGTAAGCGGAAGCTCATTACGGACTGGCGATTCTTGGTCAACATTGAAGGAGAACTTTGGTATCAATCAACGTTCTCCTTCAACAGTATTTTAATGTTATTTACATTGACGGGGAAAATAAACATGATATTACACCAAATTATCGTCTTAGAAAGAAAAAATTTCTTTTTTATGGCGAACGGTTCATCTGATGGTAAATGACACCGCCACCCATGTACATTTGCATTATCAGAGGGCACTGAAATCGTTGCTGGCCTTTTAAGGAAAACGCTCTTTTTTTAAGGTCGCTAGGTTGTATCGCTCAGGACATATATCCGGCAGCAACTGATTCCACAATTTCGTCGTCCGTTGCAAGAAATTACGACAAAAACGCACTGTAGAAGACTTCCAATCATCCAGGTCGTTATAATGAAATATTGAGTTTTGCCTCGAATTACGGTGGTGAAATGTGGCAGCAGGAACGAGTCCTAATAACTCCTCGGAACACTCCCTGCAATATACTCGATAAAGGATAGTAAGGCCACTCTACGCAAGGATCAATCCGATCAGAAATAACCGGATCGTTGACGATTCGAACAGTGCTTTGAATAACACCTTAATAATTTAACTGATTTTCAATTTAAAAGGGAACAAAATGACATGCATTTAGGGCTCGGTCATCGTACCTTACGCGAGTAGGTGTCGCGCTTCGGCGACGTCGATGCCTATCGGCCAACAATTAAAACGTTGTTTCGCGACCTGTTGCTTCCCTCCGCCCCGCCGCTCGCCACGGACTGTCCGACCCTTTTAAGTTCCCATTCAGCTTGTAAAGGATTTATTGCCTAACAAAGTTCACCTCGTTCGGCCAAGTGGGCTCTTGATTAGCGCCATTTACGAAGTTTGAACCGCATTTTCTTTCCTCATAAATACGGTGACATATGCTATTGAAATGAAAATAAACACGTCTAGACAAAATGGAATAGAGGAAACGTTATAAATGTACTCGTATTTACATAACATAACTGAATGATATTGTTTACAACACACGATCTCGATACCGGCACGTGCTTTCCAATAAAAACTTTGGAGGTCAAGTGTAGTAGGCGTATTTATATCGAAACGAGGCTATGCGCCGCGTCTGCGGGGGCGGTCATTAACTGGGTCGCGCGGGGGCAAAGACCCCAGCCCCCGCCGAGGGGGAAAACTGAGGGAGGTTTCGCTTTCCTCTCACCTCGGCCGCCCTCGCTCGGCTCGCCTCGTCTCCGATCGGTTTCGCGAAAACACCCCGATCTTTCCGCGAACTCCAGCTCCGCGATAAATGTTTACTCTTTACGCTCTCGATGTGGGCGTCCACCTCAAGGGGATTAATTTGGAAGTTCTCAGGCGGGCATTAATTCGCGTCCGGAACAGTTTTCCCTTTTTGCGGCTGAATAAGGAAACGACCTGAGATTGAACTGTCAAAGCGATTACGCTGCGATTTTTTGTTTTAGCAGCGTGTTGTATTTTGCCGGACGGTTGTTTTTCTTGTGGTGCTTTGTTTTGACAGCACGTCGCAGGGGTGACCTGAATGAATGAATGCATAATGTTATTTAATTATGCAAATCGGCGACACAATGACGCTTACGCGACATCGACCTGCAGTGCGCAGGAAATTGGTGTCATATTCCGAACATGTGGAGGGCATTGATGATCTTCGAGGAAGGCAGGTCGGGTGTGCGCACGTAATATAATGAGCGAGCACAACAATGATACCTTGTTTTTATGATGATTAACAATTCGGCGGAAAGATAACCCGGGCGGCTTGTATTTAAGTTTTCTCTGTAGTATTGGGTTACACTTTCTTGCCAGATGTTTTTAATTTGTTAGAAATATTAATATGAATTAAGATAATTATATTGTGTTGAAATACATATTGTCTGATAGGAAGTTAACATTTTTGTTTCTCATTTGTAAACAAAGGCAAAATGTAAGTTTTATTCGAGTCTTAATAAAAAAATCTGTAATTTACCGTAAGTCTATTTTGTATCGGTCCAACATATTTCTAGTTATATTTATCATAATTAATCATCATCGCCTCACTACGTGCGCAAACCAGCCGTTTTCTCGTCAATTTGTCTAGTTAGCGGCGTGATGTCATCATCGCTTGCTCCAGTGAACTTTACGTGTGACATTTGCAGCGGGACGTGCCGCCTTCCACAGAATTAGGTAGACCGTCTCACACGCCCACTCTTATCCAGCTAGGCGTATACACAGTTATTCAAATAGCTTTCTGTTTCAACTGGTTAATAATACTACTACTACAGCTTCCATTGTTGGGCTGCCTTCCTCAGTGACTCAGCATTGAGAGAGACAACCCGCCGTGCTCGTCTATTGTGTATTGGCAAGTTGCTAGAGCCTCGTTTGTGCTTCGGTAGTTTCACTTAATATGTGCTACGACACCTTAAATATTTTTTATGACTTTCCTTATTCCATCAACAACTGTCACATGATATCCACTGCTGAACATATGTAGGTACCTCAATAACTTCTACTGCCACTTGTCGGAAGTTTTCTGCAACCAGCAGCCTTCTTTAAATCCTCTACCTTATTTTTAACGAATATATTATATACGTTAATTGCAATTGACAGTTGTGCAATTCACATTCACCTCAAAACTAGTTTAAACATTATCCTCCGTCATGCATTAGACTTGCCTCGATACTTATGTACCTATATAAAATAAAAAAGGCATGGTATGCCGAAATGGCGACTATGAATTTTATCAATAGGTCACCTAACCGGAGTATATCGTAAACCGACAAAGACGACCAAATAAATAAAACCAACAGCTATTGCGAACAGTTCGCGCGAGCCGTACTTTTTGTTAGCCGCACAGCTGTTCTCGGAGATTAATGGTTTCTTTGGTTTTTTTACTATTAATCGTTAACAAATGGCTCCTAGCTACGTAGTGGATGACGCGAATAGTGGCGCGTTGAGGCAGGTCAGTGCTCGTGAACCGCGTTGATTGTCCGGCGGAGTCGCGTAGGCATACATAGTATATGTAGTATACATACTACACAGTACACGCGGTGCCGTAGCGGGATATACTAGTACTTACTCACAAATAGTAATTGACTTGCGAAATAAGATGAACGATTCAGATGACATCACGATCTGGGTGCTGTGATGTATAAAGGTTTATTGCGTTGTTAGATAACGACTTAGTGGTAATCGTATGAAAAAAAAAATCTCTTTAACTCATTAAAATAAGTGTTTATTTTTGGGTAAGAATATTAAATCGGCCTAGAATATATCGTGATATCGTAGATAGAACTGAATGAATTGTTTGTGTTTAAACAACAATAGAATCCATCAGAATTAAATGACATCACCCACTACCTGCATCATATCAACATATAAACACATTTTGTACATACTGTAGTCACGGACCGTTAAATTACAAAATAAAATTACCTCACTTATATGCGACTTATTGAAATGAAGATTACAAAAAATATATTTTTTTAAATGTTGACTTGCTGCCGTATGCTTACTCTCGTTTACTCGCTACAAAAAAGCCAGAATGCTTGCAACCAAAATTATAATGTTCCATTGTGCAGTACGAGCATTCCGTAGCTGCCGCCGGCGTTGTCAGTCAGGCTCTCGCGCGTGTATGCAACGCATTAAACCAGACAATAGCTGTCGACATATCACTGGCGTGAATACTCCTTGCTGTGACGTATTGCGGCTGTGCCTACTGCCACGTGTGCAAACCCTCAACGCAAAGGCTTGCCAGTTACAACGATAAATTCAAAGTGAAAACAAAGCCAAAAGTAAAAACTGAGTTTGATAACTTAATTATTAACGATATGATAAATAAGTAAACAACAATAACATCTTCGGTCAAAACTTTGTAACTATGTTTACGATATTTTATCTTATTTATTCATTTGGGATAATCAACGGTTACCATCAAAGTTCAACTGGTGAATTGAGACAGTAAAAAACATATTGTCAGATGTGTACCATATAAGTCAATCTTTGGTTTTTGTGTTTCTATGTTTACACATCTCTTCAATAGTAGTATGCCTACTGCTCTTTGATGAACAATAAACTACCTTATAGTTTATCCAAGCTACTGCTGTATAATAACCTTGTAAGTTCATTTATACTGACATGTTGACACACACTTGGACTGAGTTCCACAAATTGTACACTACGCGATCATTACCGGCGTAGTAAATGTGATAGATATGAGATAAAACAGATCCCTTGAATCCCTTTAAAAAGAGTAGACACGATTATAACGATAAACATGTTAAAAATACAGTCGTACAAAACAATATACGTCACTTCTTTCTGGTAATAGCACGAAAAGCTGGTAGGTAGAATAAATGTTTGAAGATGGAAGTTTCTAGTAAATGAAAAGGGTCGTTAGCGTCTATAGAAAATATTGCCGTGGGCAACTCGTGCAACTTGTAAGACCAACTTTGTAATTGAAATATCGTTTTTTGAATCTCTAATGTCTACGTATGTTAACTTGATGGCTTTTAGATATTTTTTTGTATTTTATTCGAACGTTATTCATTATAATTTTAGAATTTGTTAGTGCTTTGAAGTTATAAAAATTGCTTATTCCTTATTATTTAGATTCATGAAAAAATAAGGATTATGTAATTAATATTTCAAAGGATACTAATTTAAATTTGATTTAATGTATAACTCTTAAAATCGAGTTCTATTACATGAAATTCTTAATAAAAAAATACACGATACATAATAAGAAGATACTTAAGTAATTATCACTTTGAATAACATTCAGGACATAACCATCATGTGTACAGTTCAATCAATTTGTTTTGTAATAATGCAGAAGATAACCGAGGTCGAACCCTCGTTATCAACAGACACGTAGATATAGGACACGGTTGTGCAATCAATAACGCATTTAGTTGAATTATCTTGTGCCCGAGACAAAAAAAAGGTTCAACAAGCCCGGTAAAGGGGTGAATAGGTATGAATCATTCGAACGACCGCTCTAAGCACTCTTTGTAAAAAGGAACATTTCGAAAAAACAGTCCTGTAAAAGAAATACGTTTTATACAAAAATAAAGCTATGTGAAGTGTCCAATAAGGCCACCTTCGGATTCAAGGCAACTACACCAGCTAATGATACTTACTGCCAAACTTGGCTTGCACCTAAAACTTGTAAGAAGTTCACGGCTGAAACTCTTCAATTGTGGATACAATTATTGTGGGTTTGTCATATATTCTAATTCTGTTTACGGTTCCAGTCGAACCAATAACCCGCCGTTATCTGGTCCACTTGTAAGTGTGAATTATTTATGGCCCAACTTGCTGATATCCTATCTCGGTTTGAGCCCGGTCCGTACACGTCTGTGACGACTCGCATTCGGTTACTAACATAACACTTATGACGCAGATAATAAGTATTGCATTAATTAAATATGTAGCCGAAATTCAAAATTTATTAGCCAGTTAATTTAAACTGCACTGCATTATCGTCAATTAGATGCATGAAGTAATATTAAATAAACGATTTCTAAGCGCTCATATATTTTTATTCACTAATTTTATAGAAATACAAAAGTTGTTATTGTTTTATAGATGATTCAAATGTACTTTAGAAGGACAGCATATTATTTATTGAAATAAACAACATACATACCTATTAAACGTTAAATTCACATGTGATCAAAAATAAATAACCGGAGTTTTGAAGGTTCCTTGTAATCGGATAATTTGTTATTTTGGTTAAAATTAAAAATTTTTTTTGAACACATTTCATAATGAAAAATATGACGTTATCCACAGTAAACTTTATAAAGCTTAATTGTCAACATGTCTGAGCATCAGTTAGAAACCCTAGACGAATGTACGAGTATAATACAAGTATGGCTTAGGTTGGTCTATTTATTAAAGAAAGGTTTAGTTCAGAATTAAATATAATTATATTTTAACAATTAATTGTATACACCGTATTGCCAGATTTTTTTTCAATATTATTTATAAACAACTTACCATGGGAATATGCTAATGGCGTCATTAAGCTCAACATAAATAATAATTTCAAACGCTTCCCATACTATAGCTAATAATGTAGGCGCGAGTAAAGTTCTATTTATTTATGACTCTGAGGGCAAAGGCCTAACAGAATATTGCGGTCCGAAGATGTCCGTTATACGGTCATTATATGAAGGCTTCCTTTAGCTAGGTATTGTAATTAGTCCGTGGATAGTAACGACCTGCTAGTGTTTCACTTGACAGGTTTCAATGTACCTATTATATTCTGTTTATAATACTGATGGCATGGCAATGAACTTTGTTTGGTACAGAAATCAGCTGACAAAATCACAATTGATCTTCTTTGATTTTCATGTAGGTGACAATGTCCGTAAAATATTAATATCTTAAAAATATGCAGTAGGTATAGATGCATTTATGTACTACTTCTTATTAGTAAATGTATAAACATTTGATGATTATTGCTTTTAATGATTTGGCGTTCGTCAATATACTTTACCTAATATAGAATGTAATTAATCATTAAATATATGGTACCTCAGACTATGAATAACCTGAATTAACTATGGTATACAAAGGTAATAGGTATCCAACGAAAGAGACTCTGGCCATGTTCCAATGCGCACTGGGCCATGGTGACAGGTAATACGACAAAGCCTCTCAATATATGTTTTATGACTTGACAAAGCGACGATGACGATTATCATCAACACAAAACGTTGATTTCTATCTATGAAAGATCTCAGTACCATAGTGAGATAAATGTTGTAAAAGTATAAACCTAAACGGCAAGTAATATTTTACCCGACGGAACGATCGCCAGTGCGAATTGGCCTTCCCCGTTATAGCCTGCAGTAAATTTATTGCAGCTCTAAACCGAGGTTTCTCGATTTTGGCTTATTAGCGGGCACCGGATTCCGTTGCCAATTCGTCATTCCGTTTCAGTAATTGATTGCATTGCGTCGTAATCAATAAAGCTATCGAATTTGCTGTACATGCACTGACACCATTTAGTGGTTTTACCTGTGTGTACCTATGTTGGTAAGGTAATGTTTTGTTGCATATAACTGGTATGCATATACATTTGTAGGATTACCATTGATTATTTATTGAATGATGCTGTCGATTTTTTACTTAAGGCGATCCCAAATTAACATTTATTTCTCTTACATTCATCTCATCTTTTGGGCATTTGTACATAGTAACAAATAATGTTTATTACTCAATGTAAAATTCAAAATGCCTTATTTCGATTGGGATCTTTTTTGCCATTTTACTCTTCCACCAGCTGCACCGCGCCTACCTACGTGCGTTTTTCATTAAATTAAGTACACATAAATCCGATAAGGTGTCGAAACATGGCCTACAGCGTGATGCATCAAGTTACTGCAACAAAAGCGATTGATTCGCCTCCTCGGGATCAAATGGGGCGAATTTTGGGTGCAGGCCCAGTGGCGCGGGACGCGGGAGGGGCCAACAATGCGGCGGGGTATCGATCGCCCCCGCCCGCCGTCTGCCAACGCACAGCCTACTCCGCCTCGCCTATGCACGCCTGGTACTTTTGCTTTCGAATGCTTGACACCAAATGGATGGATTATTGTCGAAACTTTGACGCACAGCGAACACAACAGCTCCCGGCCATTTAAAGGGTTCAATTGAGGGACGTCGTGTTGACAAACTTGCGCGAACAAAAAGATTTCAGATCCAATTCCATAAAAGACTTTTATGGAATTTGTCGATTTTTACAACAATACAAGAAAAAAAACAACCTTTTGTTTAATGTGTTGGTTTTATATTTTATCATCATATAGGTATTTAACGCAAACTGGCACCCATCCAAATTTTTTTTGAGTATATTGCCGTAACTTTATTATTTATAACGTCATAATGTGGTATCCGGCGACATTAATTCACAGTTATATGGGTTTAGTCCACTTTTTATTAATCTTATGTTAGTATAAACTATTAGACGCTAATTTGTGATTTATAAATGACACTTTAATTGACATTTAGTTCCCAATTTTACTTTATAAGTTATTTACTTCTTATCCCAATTATTTAAAAAACGTTCGGTAAAAATATATGACGCATAATACCTTCTCGTACCTAATTTACGTCGCGTAGGTATAGCTATATATTTTATTTACTTAAAAGATTTTGTCAAATGATTTAACGATAATACAGACATTGTTCGTAGGTATGTATGAATCATTAGAATTCAAACTATTAATATACTGCGTATGTGCCCCCTAATATATCAGTAAAATATCCCACCAATTCTATGATTCATGATACCTTAAGCTTTGCCACAAACTTAAAGTTGTCTTGTCGCAATTAAGAGGTAAATCTTAGAGGACACCAATCCCTTCAGGGAAGAAGGGGATCGTTCTCAACTGTACTGAACCGCGATAACCGATCCCCTGAGACCCACTCAATACAATAAGCCAATATTTGTGCTTAGGACACTACCCTTGTACCTTAACTTAGTTTAATTACATTGTACAAGTTTCTATCTGTTAATAAGGGTATCATGCTTGCTAACTGTAAAGTATTTGAATTTAGATGCAAAATATATATTATGTTATTTGTAAGACATAATTTTCTTCTACATTGTTTATTTACCCAAGAAATAAAAAAAGTATCAAAACAGTACATTTTTGCCGTATAAAGGAGTAAATTAACTAATCTAGAGAATGAAATTTATTATACATTTTAGTTTAAATTACTTATGCTCCAAGGGAGCATCAAACGACAAAAAGAATAAATAATCGGCTTGTTTGAAATTGCTCAAAGAAGCGTGGCGGAATGGCCCTCAAATTGAAAGATGCTGCGCTCTTTCATTTTTATTAACGCTCCATTTATCCGTACTCCTCGCCATGCCGCTTGTAAAACTAGACAAAATCTGACCCGAAACAAACTGGGCGTTGTCACATAAGGCATATGCACACTGTTATCAAAATGTATGAAAATATCATTATTATATATTTTAAAAGCTTTCTCAAAGTTTGAATCTAATGTTATCTGAGTAATAATTCTGAAAGATTGTTGCCTTTGCTCTGATGTCATGTGCGATATTGTCGTTGGTTATAGATACTTCTTTTGTACCATGAACACGAAAAAGAAATTGTTTTTTTTTACCCCTGCACTCAGACTTAAACTAATATTATCAGTTACGTTTTTGACTCCACCACCTTTACTACTCCAGCTCTCAAGCCAGATACTTGAGTTTTTTGAGTTGCCATTATTTATGTTGAGTTTACCACTTTTATTTCAGAAAAATTACCTCGCATTCTACAGCAACATTAAGGCATTCAGTACCTTAAATCCAAAATTCCAATAAAATTATTTTTAATAGATTGTATTTGACAGTAACGATGTAAAGCAGCAAACCGTATCGCGTCCGGTGTACGTGGATGCGCGCGCCCTAAGGGCAGTCGGGCTGCTCGTCGCAGCGGCGTCGGCTTAGGGCGCGTTAGTGAAACCTAATAAAACCAGTTATGGGCCCTACGTGACGCGTGCCCGGTAATGAGTTTTCGGAGAAAGCCGCGACTGCATGTGGCGTTCTCGGTACTCGAACGCGCACTTTTCCAAATACACATGTCGGTAAAAAATGTCATACCTGCTCGGAATTGGACTCAATCAGAATGGTTTTGATGATAATACATTGCAGTCATGGTTGGTATTCCTTTAGCTTGTTCATTGTATTAATTTGACATTTCCGGGTTGGTTTTTGCAATGGATAATAGGCATGATGACAGGGTCCTGGAATCTTAAGAACTATTTTATATTATTACAAATCTGGGTTAAAAATAACGATGTGCTTACTCTCAGCTCGAAAACTCGTGTTTTATTAATTTTATTAGTCATTTTTAAAGTACATTAATTGACAACAAATTGTAAACAATAGGATTACACATATAACTTAAAGCAACTTTTGCTATTATAGCATTTGAAAAATCTCTGTGAGTTTTAATGTTAACGGAGTAATTCTTTTACCAATGTTCCTATTATAATGCGGTCCATCGATATAATAGCAGAAAAAAAATTGTCATCATCCCAATTGCATATTGATAAATGCAAGTCAATAGTAAGGACTCTATACACTTAATTGAGTATTATTAACATTAGGTCATTTTAATCGTCGTTATTACAAAATATTGAATTATGAGCTTTAATTATGTATAACACTTATGTAGGTCTATTAGGCATAAGCACATAATTTTTAATTACGCTCTAGCTAGTCTGATGGGTACTATCCAGTCGGCTTAATGTTGTTTTGCTGTATTGTAATTTGAGTCATTATAAACAAGTTTGGATCAAAATAGCTTGAATAACTTAACAGTGACCGCTTACGGACTTTCGCAGTGTTGTTTTTTAATACCAATCTTTCGCCAAGGTCGTAAGACCCTTTTACGAAAAGATGTTGATTCAAAATATAATTTATTTATATCATACAATAATAGAAACAGTGTAAACAAAAAAATTTATAGTTATATAATGCATTTAAAATATTATCTCTTCTCTATAGGTAATAAAGTATATTTTATAACCAAACAGGCGTCCGCGTAACGGAAAACGAAGCGTAGGCCGGTCCCCGATCAGTTGAACTGATGCCCTGGTTGAGGTGGCGGGTGGCAGATGGATGCCAACTGCAAGGGATCGGTCCGCATGGGAATCTTTAGGGGAGGCCTTCGTTCAGCATTGGACGTTTTAGGTTATAATGATAATGATGAAAATCAAACAGCCACTAACAACCAAATGTATTTCACAAAATCCTACGATAATATGTATCGCAGTGTTGTTGCTAACTTTTAAAATCAGGATTCTAGACGCCAAGATGCTCAGAAAACAGTTGTATTACCAATTAGAACCATAACTTTTTGCGGAAGTTTTAGGTAAACATTTTGTACATAGAACGAATTTTGTTATTACTGAAATTGTCCTTCAAAATTGTATTAAAATATAATATTTATGAAACTACAAATTCTCTAACGCCCAATATTCTAGAGTGTACATGACACGTCAGCATTTAGCCCATCATCTAGGGTAATATATCTTCGATCCATCGGTCGTCGGGTGCGTTCCACGCATAGTTGCCGGGTGACGTGCGTTATAATAACGCTTTTTTGGAACTAGCACAGTGCTCCCTCTTTGTTAAACTAAACACCGATTTGTCATATTAGTAACCCTTGATGATGGTTTGTTCGGTGCAATTCAATTCAACGGCTTTTTTATTTACAAAATTGTAATTCTATACTAGTGTGCCTGCCAGGGTGTCAGCTAAGTAAATATCAATTTTTATTAACATCGCTTCCTTAAGTCGTCGCGTCATCTGCGCTCGGCACTGGACAGTAGGTAGGTTGGACTGATGTCCAACCTACCTACTGTGGTAGGTAGGTTAGACATCAGTCCAGGTGTAGTAGGTGTGTGGGTGGTGGACAGTAGGTAGGTGAGGCATTAAACATTTTTTCTAAAATAAAAGTAGCCTAAGTTTCTTCTTGATACACCTGTCCCGTCCAATCGGTTCAGCCATTTCAGAGTGCTTTAACAAGTAAACAGACAGACAGCAAAAAATTTGAATTTGGTGTATCTCCGTATATGCATGTATATGAATTGTATGTTAGTTGTTTGTTTTACTATGTACTAGTTCAAATAACACTGCACTCGAAAACCATAATAATTTAACCTAAGTTTTTATGAATCTTCCTTTAACGCATGTGCTGTTTTAATTTGTTCACGGTCAAAGAAAATACCAAAAAGAATGAGCTATATTCGTGGGCGCACATTTTGGATAGGTAACGAAACGTATTACCGCACCGGTTCTCTGTTTGTCGTTTTAATTTTAAAGCCACTTTGAACCCTTTGATGCGGCCAAACTTAACATTCCCGGCGTTCCTCGGGCGCGTGACGACGTAACAATATCTGTCCTCTCTTTCTGACGCGTTAACCCTTTACCCATGTTAGAAATGTATGCCTAGCACACGGGCTTAAGCGGAAATACCTCGACTAAATTCGATGTAAACCTAAAGCCAGCTTTGCAGCAAAAATGGCTAAAAAGTACACTTTAAAGTGCCACTGACAAAGTAAATCGCCCACCCCAAACAGATGATTGCAAAACATTCATTAACTTGCTTTAATTAAGACCATATGCTTAGGTTGCTGTTATTCGGAACTGATTTAAATAAAAGTTACTTCCAGTTGCAAATGTTAAGTTTTAATTTTGATGCCATCGTTCCTGTCAGTTGGTGTCTTGACATTGATTTATCAGATTAATCACGTCGCCACACATATGCTGCACATTTCATAAGTGCCATGAAAACTAGTGCACCGCTATCTCCTTTGGTTTCGGCCAAAAGCCACGGGCACCCATGGCTATTCCGCTCAATTAGCCCCAGCGGCCGGGCGCCTGGCCCGCCAGCTCGCCTGTTCCGCAGACGCGGCCGTCGGCTGCTTTGATTAAAGTTTGATTGCGAGCTGTCACTCAGCCGCGCGAATCGCCCCCGCGTATCCATGTCAAATGCGCGGTGCCCATTGCGAATACACACTTTTTATATCGCTTCAACCGTTTAAAAAGTCGTCGTTTTCTTCAGCCCTGTCGCATCGCGGACAATTTGGCCGTGTGTCATCATTAAACCGGGGAGCGGATTATGTTGTTTGTTTCGCAGCCAGTTAATATTCTACTGTGCGGCAGCGCGGCGCGACAGTGATTGACGCTCACTGAACCCCACATCCACGCGACATGTCCATCCCAAATAAGAGATTTCAACTCGAAAAGTCATAAACGATTCTCACCGGGACAGGGGAACGAGGAAAAATAAATTATTACCTAATCCTCGTTTTGAAACTTCCTCCCCACTGAGGGCGCCGGGGAAACTTAGTCTTACGGCACTTCTCGCCAAGTTTTATAACTCGCTGTAACACTCGGGAGTGACGTCACATTAGGCAATTCATGCCCTATATTGGCCGTAATCGTTAGGTAATAGTTACCAATGAAACTCCACAAATGCCAACAGTCGACGCGCAATATAACACGCTGTTTCAACTTTGTATTTGCTTATGACTCATGTAGTATGGTAATTAAAGTAATAAAATCAAGGATACAAAATTAACGTTTTGGAAATAAAACATCGGCGCCCTTTAATTACTTACCAAAATATGAATTAAGATGAAAGACCAGTGGCGTTATAAAGAACGGTTTCATAATAAATATGTCGTTAATTCTTAGAACTTACATTTGTTTATTTTACTAAATTTCCAAGTAGCAAAAGCTCTATAAAATTAAACACGTCGCGGGAAAAAGTAATTTAGTCGCATCGGTTTATTGTTTCCGGTGCGTATTGTTTTGACAGATGCCGCTGAGCTATGTTAAACCGGTTTAGGTCAACCTATTTCAAAGGCGTAAAACGTCGAGTATAAATTGAACCATAAGTCGTGCTGTTAGCGCAGTATTAAAATGCTACTATCTATCGGGGCGGAAAATGTATTTTTGTAAATGTGTACGCGAGGGTGTCGTCGCATTTATTTTTAGGTTTACGAGTTCTGTCCCCGAGGCCGGATCTCCCCTTTGTCTAAGCTTCGGCGTATAAGCGAAGCTCCTCAGCGTATATCTGGACAGAGCACGTATTGATTACACCTCATAAATATAGGTTTTTATTCCGTTACAGAGTGTGAACATGCGTTAGATGATTAATTTTAAATTAATAGTTAAGCTATCTATTGATGATGGTAATTGATTTATGTGAACGGCTCGGCTTGTGAAAATGTTGGTAGTTTATATTGATTAGAGGTTGAGGTATAATCGTTTAGTAATCAGGGAAAATAACTTATTTACTCTTTTACTTCTGGTTTCATTATTATATATTCATCGGGTTGTTATAATGATACTTGGGTGACGTTTAATATTTTAAATGATTTTAATTTGTATTTGTCATCAATGAATATGCGGCGACAACCATCGCATCATATTCATTTCATATTTTCTGCCTAAATAATTAATAAAAGTTATTACCTTTTCCTTAAACTGCATTACATTTTCCTGCGTCCTGAATACAGAATCACTAAAAATTGGCCACTACCCGAAACCACTGTATCTACCTACATTTATAGGGCAATAAAGTATTGAGTATACTACAAGTTAACATAAAATATAAACAATTCAGAGTCCGTCGATATATTAACTAAATGTTTTTATTTTCTTAAATAATGACTGCACTAGACTGTCAGTTCCTAAACAATGTCATAATGGTCGACATCAATAGCGTAATGTTATAAATGTTTCTCATGTCCCCCACAGTCCAATGGCAATGGACAATTATTTCGGCAGTCGATCCCACGCGTGGCTCGTGCGTGCGCGCTGCCAACGAGTATGGGACGAGTGATGAGAGCTTACTTTAATTACAAATTATTTAAACTGGTTGGAGGTAAACTAAATGGGATGGGGTATACTTGCAGGTTCCGCATTAATTCAGAACTGAAAATGTGTCATATACATTTCTGATAGTTTCTAATCAGTAAGTAATAGTAAGCATATTCATATTATATCATGCGCTGTGTCTATCGAAAATTGCAAGTAATAAATTCGATTGTTATTATTTTCAAATGACGCTAGGTTTAATCTTAAACTACTTAAATACAAACAAAATTAGCTTACTGTCTATTTTTTGATGATTAAAAATATTTATTTAAAAGGTACCCAAGTGACCTCTATGTGCATCTGAATTGTAAACGTATAGATATATAAATAACTGAAATAACCTCCGCTTAGCTCAGGACTCGTATGTTCAAGGCTAACCCGTTCCCTATTCTGTTTAAAAATAATTAAACAGGGATATATTAGTTATAAGCCTTTGGTTTTGCATGAAAAAAAAGTACAAATTCATGGAATAATGTGTTTTTAATTAAATCCCTTGTATATTTGCTCCGTCCCGCCAATTCCCAACACTTACCCGGCGCGGCAGGTCGATAAGGCCATGTGTGCTCTCCGCGGGAGACCGACCCCCTCGCCGACTATTTTCATTTATCACGCGCCCAGAGACGGTTAACCTTTCCGCAGATAGCAGTAGCATCGATAATATTAAATATTTTGAACTCTCCGTACAAGGTGCTTAGTAGACGATACTTGTTTCAATTACACCATACTGTTTTATTTATGGACACCGACTTCCAGTTAATGTATGCATTAATATTGCACATTGCTTATGAACTTATGATAAAATGATTTTGCGAAGCATTTGATATTTAAATATTGAAGATGTTATTCAATACTTATATATTTTTTTACTTTTGATATAAATTACATCTACTTGAGGTTTATAAAGCAGACTTATTTCATTAAATAAGTTTTACCCCACATCAATGTGTAAAAAGAAGTTTATCACGCACATCACTGTCGTAAACCAATATACGAAATCACAACTGTCTATTTATCGATCGACCGCCACTACTAAATCTAATAAGTTTTTTTTATCTGACGCAAAAGGAATGAAGTAAAACGTGTTTGAAATAGACAGGGGATTAAGCATCCCCTATCGTATTTGAGGGTTGTGTTGCTGTTGCGAGCACTCGGTGTGCGTGCTCAAGGCGCCCTCTAGTGGATCGTGTGGATCAATTTCACGGAGATCGATTACTCTCTTTTATCAACTGAGAAGTCGGGGGAGGCAGGCGAACAGCTTCGGCAAACATGCCAGGTACAAACAGATGTGGGCACTATTGTGCGCCTGCGACGGGCGCGGAGCGGCAACGTCGTAATTTTAGGGCTGCCAAGACTTGATTATGTATCAGTAAAATGAATCATATAAACAGATATATTGTTCAGATATAATATTATTTTTAAAATGCATTGATAACCTTAAATTATTTTTTATTTATTTATCTATATGGTGCACAAACGTAACGTTTTATTTTAATTTATATTCAGTTCCTATAAATGCCGTAGTCTACTAGGACACCATAATGTTGATGATGATTACAGCGTTTTCATCGCTAGAATGATGATCACAGTATTAGCTATCGAATCTGGTACTCAAATAGTCCTGCCACAACCCCAATAGGTAAATAAAATATGCTCTCTATCCTTTCCTGCACATGCCACGATTACATATTTTTTAAATATGTACCACTGGGTCTGAATCCCTCAGATGAGTCTGGTATACTCTCCGAAAAGTAGAACGTAATTGTAATTAAACGTAGGTCATGTGCCTAATTAATTTATATAATACATGTCTTGTGGCTTGATTAAAACTTTTGGCTAAAATATCTTTCCTACAACTCTAACAAAACGAATATTTCAAAACCACCACTAGATAGTGTTTGCACTGCTTTTAATTACTGAAGCGTTCCAACATTGTGATGTTTGCTGGACAAATGCACCATTGTGCATAGCGGGAATGTGCAGCAATAACATGCTGCGGCTTGATACAATTATACAGGCGCGGTTCGGTGAAATTTTAAAAAAAGACTAGACAGACCGCTGCATATTCTGGACGCGGGTTATTTTAAAATTCTACTCCAATAGTCTAATTAGTTTGTTGGTACTGTGTGGCATGACTGTCTATTAGTATACCTATTAAGTGGGTATCTTATCGAATTACGGAATTAAAAAGAAAAGAGTGAAAGAAAGTTAAGTAAACAACGAAATACTACTATTATATATTGTAATAGATAACACAATTAACACTAACACTTGAATGGAAAATGTCAAACAAATATAAGTAGTACGAGTACCTATCAAATGCAGGACTGGACCGTATTCTAGACAAGTAATTGCTTTCCACTCGATTAAGGCAACGTTATGTCATGAAATATTTCCTCGTGCCCTTACAAAATTGACTATTTCAAACTATATCAAGTGGAATACTCTCGATATGTAATAACTCAGTTAAGAAGTTGTGTAACCGTGGTATGTAGTGCAATGTCGCCGATAGCCGTGGATCGTAAATCATGGCGATTACCGTCAAGTACCAGCACCATTAAATTTGTCACTTTTAACTATTTCATATTGAGTTTGTTCTTGCTACATAACAACGTACAAGTACCATACTTGCGAGCTTGATTTATTAAAATTAACACAATCAACGAACCTTTCATGTCCACTAAGGAGCATAGGTCTTGTACGCGCACTCATATCAATTGTCTCATCATTCTCAGTTAATTGTGACTTCTGATATACTAATATCAATCAGTAGTCATAGTGAAATTATACCCAAAACAAGAGTGAATAAACAGACATGATCTATCCTATAATTACAGACATATAAGTCTGCCTAAAGAAGATAAATAAAAAATCACTTAAGTACTTATATCAACTAAAAATTTAAAGGTGTTCCGTACAGGCCTCCCCTAAAGATTTCCACGCAGACCGATCTCTAGCAGCCGACATCTTTCTTCATCCAGGTACCTTAACCAGGTCATGTCGTTCACAGATTTGGAAACTAAGGATATCGTTAAATATTATTATTATGTAAAAAACAGAATTTTGCCCACTTAAACACAAGACTAACAAACAGAACGAATTGACTGAAGACTAAGTGGGACAATATACGCTGTAATAATTAATGGCAATTGGGGTGTGTCGTATATAGGTCACGAATAGGCCACGCGTCTACGGATAATAGCGAGTACACACGCTGGACATTAAGCTTCCAACATACAACCACAAGAGCTGCTTCCTTGCACTGTGCACTGTACTTATCGGGTGCTAAAACTGAAAAATAGACGAGTGTGAATTCCTTGCACTATGCACTGTACTTATCGGGTGCTAAAACTGAAAAATAGACGAGTGTGAATAATAAACTTCATTGCCTTACAATGTTTTGGTGGCCGAATGATTTAGAATTATACCGCAATTAAACTAATTAATTACTCAAAGTCACTTATGGTATTATAGGTAACTTATTATTTGTTATTTGAGAATTAATCAGAATCAAGCACTCATTATTACTTATTTTAATAAAATAAATAAATATAAATATCTACTTACATTCACACATCGCCACCCAGCCCCAAGTTAAGCGTTAAGCCTGTATTATGGGTACTAAACAACGGATAAACAAACATGTATAATTTGTAAATACATACATATTATACATAGAAAACACCCAGACCATTACAAACAGACATGTTCATGCACACAAATATTTGTACTGCCCGGGGATCGAACCCGGAACCCTTGGTGTTGCGGCCGACCTCTCAACCGCAACACCAAATGGGTCGTTACTTAGTTAGATACTTAGTTAAACTCACATAACAACAGTCACCTGAAATGCAGTATCTCACTTTGTAAGACGCGTCTCAATATCAAAAAGCGAAAAGGTAAATACCATATAAGCCGCAACGGCAACGCATCCCTGCGATCAGCTGTTGCAAATATCCATGGGCGGCGGTGACACTTTCCATCAGGTGAACCGCATGCTCGTTTGCCTCCCTATGTTATAAAAAAAAGCATCTACATTGGAAGTGACGACTATGAAAAATTAACTCGTAATTATTTTGATGCAAATAATTAAGGTAGGAGTTTCTAACAAAATTTTGTCCACAACGAGCGGTCACTTTCAACGAAATCTCGCCCCACATTTGTTGGGATATTTGATGTCTAAAGCAGATCTTGATAATACGTCGACCGTATTGTATTTTAACGCATTAGCGCTTTTGGCAGGTACTGAAGCGAGTTATGAGGGTTGTGTTTCGCTTTAACATTTGATGTGATTTCTTCTTCTATGTAAGTATACATAGCAGTCATAATTTATTAACGTGGCAGTTTGAATGAAAATGTAGTATTTAGACCTACAAACTAAAATCATAGTATTCTGGAAGGGGCATATGATTTTGTTGGCAATGATGCCAATTGTAAAATCACTCCTATATATGAGTCAAACGTATTTTTGCTTTTTTTACCTCAAGTTCAGTAATCGATCATCAATATTAATCGTTTATAACAATTGATTTAGCATTCAGTACGAATGTTATGAAGTGTGATTATGTTATTTTACTTTATACTTCAAATTGTATTCTCCAAATAATAACATGACTGTTCCAGCTTGTTGTTTTGTATATAATATAAACACCAATGAGGCAAGTATTTATACATACAAGTCAATTAAGCGTCCAGCAACAACCGGACAAGATATTTATATAGTGACTATATTTATATTGGAACGCATTCAAAACACATCAATACATCACCGTACTGTGTCCTGATCTGCCTTTTATCTCTTATTTATTGCCCGATAGTCTGTCGACAGATATGTGTAGAAGGAAGTTGGAATTCCCGACGTAAACTTACTTCAGAGTTTCTGGACACATCTCATCAATGATATTACACAATAACAAACATAACCTTATCATAGTGTTTAGTGTAATAACGCTATTAAAAAAATCGGATCTATCTCCTTGGCAACGCACTCGTTACTCATTCGAAGTTTTAAATGTCTAGCGGGTTACACTTACCATCAGGTGAACGGTCTGCTCGTTCATCATCATCATCAGCTTATTATACGTCCCCACGAGGGGCACGAGCCTACCTTGGTGTATAGGCCTTAATCATCCACGCGGCCCCGTACGGATTTGCCGACTTCACGTACTTCGTTTTCGAAATACGCCCCGATTTTAGAATTTGCACTTAAATGGTGCTCTTAAGATCATTTACCAGTTCATTATTCTAAAGATGTGATTTCACCATCTGACGTGTAAATAAGGTAGAAATTAAAAGCCTCGACCTCGACCGAGCAGTCGTAGACTTGAGATGAGATAAAAAATATAACACTAACCGATAACCACAGATTTCCCAATACAGGAGATGGGGCAAGCCGCGTTTAAAGTGCGACAACTGTAAGCTCAACGAGCATACACTGGCTACCAGTTTACGCTCTGTGAGACGATTCAAGACGCACGAATATAGAAGAAATAACCGTTTTTTTTTCCAAAATGCCATCCTGTGCAATTGTAACATGCCATCATCGCAATAAATCAGTAAATTTACCAAGAAATATAATAACTTTTCACAGGTAAGAACCGAAAAGAAATTGCGACACTGGGACTGCCTATAAACTTGGCGGCTTGTCCAGTCTAATGTATATTCTGATGTCTGTGCCGATAACAGTACTGTATTTAACCAACTGATGACGGGCGGTATCGCCGTCTGCTCTGATATTACTGACACGCATACCCAAGGTAACGATTATGAGCAATTAGGATGTAATTGTAGGAACCCCAAGGATCCTAATGTTCAAGTTCATGGAAAGAGATCTTTTGAATTTGTGATGATTGAACATAGCGTTAATTGGTTTTGTGGAATCCAAAAATTATCGTCGATATAAAGTGATTACGGAATTCGTTGTTGTCACAGATAATGACGATTCTATTGTTAAATGTGTAATCATATGGAGTAAGTAAACATTAGCAATAGCTTTATATGAACGTTTTTTTCTTCAGATAATGGCATAGGTAAGACTTATATCAAATTATGGTTCTACTGAATTTTTGAAGACTCAAATCCTCTGATTTTTAGACATAATACGATTCCTATATTATATAAGCTTAATCATACTCATTTTAACATTCAATGGTATGCTAACATCCTATCAAACTGTCAACAATGCGGGCACAGATAATGTATTGTTGATGTAATAAGTGTCCCATTATCGCGCATGCGCAAAAAGGTGACATCAGATGCGTCATGTGATAGCGCGTGTGGACGCGGCTTTAGGGCGCGAATGCAAAGCCTGCCATATGGTGTTGTTTTTTCACAATTCGACGGAGATTAACTTAAGTTTAGTTTTATTACTATTGTATTTAAAACTTTGTTATAACACCGGGCTTCGGTTTAGGAACAACATACCTACTTACAAACGCTTAGTATCTTTTTTATTTTTTAATAATAGCCAGTGACAGATTCCGCATAACATTTTAGTGTCATGCATAAGGAGAAGTCAAGAGTGATATTTATCTAGTAAATTCACTTATTTTATGAAGTTGCTAAACGTAAACTTAAATGTTTTGCTTTTTTGTTAGCGCCTATGGACATGCTTTTGGGCAGAATAAATTCATGCAAGCAAGTACAATACTGTGTAAATTCATTCATTCGATAGAGTATCTTACTTGTCCTCATCGGATTTTGTATAATAATTACGAGAATATTTAGTTTTATCTACCTCGTCTTTGTAGGTAAAGTTCATGTCTATATTATGCATTTATTATCATGTGCATTAAGTAGTTGGTACTTGTTACACCGATCAAATGGCTAATAAACAGTGTCAATTAACCATACGTATTTGTTGTCCGCAGGTATGTCTGTGTCCAGTCGGGCGAGTTGCGGCGAGGGCGCATGCGCGAGCCCCGTGGGAACCATCCCGCTTCCTCGAACCCGAGCCCCTCGCCTCCAGTTACAACTACCGTGCCAACACCCGACACACCTATTACCTAACTGATAAGGTTCAAAATAGACAAATCAGTAATACGTTACACTCATCGCTCTTACTCCAATACACATAAAACACAAGTTGGCTTAAGCATACCATGATAGAATAAGTTAAACTAGAACTCGGAATCTTTACGAATTTTAAGTTTCGGGTCCGTGGTCTAAATACGAAATGCGAATAACAACTCCGTAATCGGGATGGGGCTTATCACGCCAAGTTTGCTATTTGCAGAGAGTTTTTGAACAAAGTCATTAAAACAGTGATTAAATAGATTAAAAATTAAACAAAGTAATGGTTTCTTCGCTACCATTATGGCCATTTTAATCTCGGTCGGTTCAATTGTGATAAATCAAGGTATTTTTATTATATTTATTGTTATTATTAATTAACACCCACCAATTCCATTGGGCCTGCGTTGGTTGGTAGGTTGAGGTCTCATCTCCTCACACCTAGACCGCTAGAGACTGATGATGTTGCTTAATAATAGACAAATGTTTCCTAAGAACTGTTTGTCTACTAACATTATTATTATTTAAACGCAGTACAGCTAACGGGAGCTCTGTGTCCGGCGATAAACCTACTAGTGTAATGTGTGAATTATTCACAATCATTTTGCATGTGTGCGCCGGCGCAAGAATCAAAGTGAACGCGCATCGGTTCAGACTTTCAATTACCAGAGAGCTGGGCCCCAATTCTACTAATTAATTCGACATTACGAAATTTTAAATGGTAATGCAAACTTTAATTAGGTTAAAAATAATAATTGTATTAGAATAAATTGTCTAATGGTGTTACCAAGTAAAACCTACCATAAAACAGAACGAATGAGTGTAAATTTTAACTATTGGGACACAATAGTGATACCATTAACGCATTTTAATATGATCGGAATTGGGGCCCAGATGTTCGATTCTAGACTCTTCTAAATCGATCTTGTAGTTCTGAACCCGTTTTGTGTGCATTGAAATTCCTTGCATAATCAGCCTTAATTGCTAATAGTTGCATTAATATCACAAATTATTATTTACATACACACAAGTCAAACAAATCTTACCTGCATACTGTCAAGGAATGTTACTCTGATGACCGGCATATTTTAATATGGGATCAGCATCTTAATTCCATCAATGATGCAAGCTCCGGAGCTTTGACTAGTAGTGGACGATACGTCTTAACGCATGTTCTAGGGATATTGTTTTGATAGAGAATTATTTAAAGAACTTATAATGTGGATGTTAACTTAAAATTAATTAATATGCATGAGTTCCATTATAAGCAAAGCAATTGTAAAAGATAGAATAAGTAATAGTTAAAAAGGGATAGCGCTATAGACGATGAATAGAGGAATCCCTTTCTAATTCTATTTATGTAAAGATCAACGCTTGAGTCTCATTCTACAATACAGCCCTATGAATCCTACTTTATTTATTTATTTATTTGTATTGCATCACATATGTATTCCATTAGATGTTATCAGTCGATAAATATCGATATGCTACATTAGGGTACAAATACCAATGATATGTATCATACACTTTGCATAAATACTTGTATGGCGTCGCCGTCGCATAATTCAGCGGAAACGGATATTCGGCTTGTGAATTATAAATTGTGAATTGGCTGCTTATAGTTTGTTGACAGCAAGATACATGTCGTAAAGGTTAATCGCCGATAAATATGTTCGTCAAACTGTATTTACATTCGATTTAGAATTTATATTATAGATTTGAATATACGGAATAGCGTAAATCTCTACATTATGTCATAAAACCGTGTTATGCCAAGTTACTTTTGCCTGGTATTTATTATGGTTGGAATAGAAAATTTGCGAGGAAAATAGCCAAATGCGAGCAAAATTTTGACAAAAAGCATTTGAAGAGACCAGTGTCTCTTAAAATCAGCATGTTTTGTTTGGAATCTTCATTACACAGAGGGGTTTTATAAATAGAAATACCTATTGTAATTTTGGATTATATATATTATTGGATTAGATATACACTTAAAATAGCCAAGGTAATACAGATATGAATGAGATTCGCACTTTCCCATTAAACATTAATAAACTTATCATTGTAATATTATATAATATTCACCTTCTAAGTATTAAAAACACCGAAGGTTAGGCAATTGCAATTTAGATAAATAATACCTTAACGATCACATTGCATTATTTTCATGTTAAAAACATTATTAAAATCTTTTCTACCATTATAGCAAATAACTATTTAATTGAATGCGACATCCTTCTCAAGGATGTGCATTATAGCAATGCAGAGTTTTGGTATCCGACCATGAAAAGATCCGATTCGTGAAGCCACTGTTATTCATCTTAAACCACGTGTGCTTTTGTTTGCCAGCCGCATTTCTACCTGAAACGTTTACACGTGTGAATTCTAGGTTTCTAAGGCCCGTATTCAAGAGCGAGACTCAAGCGTTTATATTTACTTAAATATAGTAAGAAAGGGATGCCGCTATTTATCGTAAAAGCGTTATCCCTTTCTAACTATATTTGAGTAAAGATGGACGCTTAAGTCTCGTTCTAGAATACGGGCCTTAGAATCTGATCGTACTTCTGTTAGACGTTAGATAATATTTTATTGTGGGTACATTAAATTCCAATACTTTTTTGTATCTTTGGATCGTGTCTTACGAATTTCTCTCATAGAAACACAAGTTTCTGCCATCGGTGACATACAGCAAATTAGGTACAGTAACAAGGCATTAGAAGATCTTGGCTTTATTTTGTGATTATAACTTACAAAAGTTACAATATATATGTAAAATTTCAAGCAACATTAAATACATTTTAAATATACTTTCAGTATTCAAAACACAATTTGTATAAAACCGAACCCGCGTGCAGTTACCCCATACTTGGTCGTTGTACTTAATGGATATGTCAATAGGCAACTTGAAACCTCAGAATTAAGTTACGCAGCCCCACGTTTACACACTTTAAATATTTATAATTGGATATCTCGCAAAGGGTTCCTTTCAAATAAAATAGGAAATCCTACGAGTCTTCATGTATCAATATTAACATACCGTATATGAAAATATTCATGCACAAGCGTCATAACGTGTGAAGTTAAAACCGTAAAGCTCGTTTCCTAGTTTAGCATAATTAATGATACCTTTAAAAGGTACCTGCATAAATATATGTGTAATTGATTCAATAATAATGCTTGAGTATGAATAACTTTATGCTCAACTCTCCGGGGGGCGTATACGCAAATGTTTGTATGAATTACAACTCGGCGATCGTTTTGTAAATATATCGGGGCATCGAAACAAAAAGAACCAGTTGGGAACACGTTATTGCTTCATCTCGCGCTAAGCCGATTTATTTACTGTGTTTTCATAACTCGGGATTAGCGGGAATTGTAAGTTTCGACTGCAATAAGTATTCTTGGGAGGAGATACGATACGATCACCATCAAGATTAGTGTTAATGCCTCTGCGGCATTAAAACGCCCAGAATACGATGCTTAAATTCTGTTTAAAAATGATATATCTTTTGTTTCATCTAGGAGTCTTCTAGGAAACTGCCCTGTTGAATTTTATAACCACATCAAAAAATGTGAACAGTGGCTCGAGTTTTATATTTGTCATACATAAAGTTACAAACTTGGGAAACAGACGTGGGACTGAAAAAATATGATGATCTTTATAAACGAACGTAATGTATTACTGAAAATGAAAAACTTTTTGGTTGACTAATTTGTAGGCGTACCTGCAAACAATGACAACATTGTTTAATTTTTGTATCAGCCAAAGTTCATTAAACCGAAACATCGCAAGGAGTGTCCACACGTCATTCTATAATCTTCTCCATAATCTGTACCTAAACCATAACGGCCAGGAAGCGTAGATAACAGAGGAATATCCCAAGTCTCCGCCTCACTTCATTTGTATGCCGGCAACTGTACTTATAAATAGGGCAGCGCAACTTCCGGCGCAACGCCGAGCCCGCAGCTTTGCTGGGACCATCTCTGTTAGCCGACTATTACAGAGGCAGCGATGCGATGCCATCTAAATACAAATATTCAAAATTACGATTAGTTCATATATTGATTATACATTTTGCGAAGTACCGGTAATATGGCGGGGTGGTTGGAACGATGATGATACGTGCATCTATTGTTTTATCTGATAGCGGCAACTATTGCATATAATAGTGCAAATTCTTATTGTGACGTTAGGATTCTAAGTAACAGTATCCAAATATTAAATAAAGTAATAATATTCCAAATTGCTTTTATATTTATTGTCCTACTTTTAATTTCAGCCAAGTAATGTAAATGGGCGCTTCCATTTCCATTTATATCGTAATCTTCTTGCAACCTAGAACTATATTCAACCTTTAAAGCTAGTTTCGTATCTCAAAGATGCAATTCTTTAATCCGTGTACACATTATGGTGAACTCGAATGTGCCTATATATTCTGTATTTTTCAACTCTACCTTTATAAAAATCGTAAAACTATGTTCCCTGTTCCTACCAAATTCGAAATATAAAAAATATAAGTATATAATCTAGTCATGTTATTTGTACTACAGTGGATCCGCTGCCTTATATCACGTCACCTATACGTGTATGCATCCACACGAACTGCGATACACACACATACACCCACACGCACAATTACTGCTAATGAAAGTTTAACCGCCGGCCCTGTGCTTGCAAACGCTATTTGTCATTGTTGGGAGATAATGGAAGATTCCGTTTTGACTGGGTTTGAATTTGGAACACTTTTTGTATGATCGTTGGCGCCAGTTCTGTCGCCTTTAATTTATTCAAGATAGAATTACTTTTGAAACAATACCAGTTATATTGATAATATTATGCTATAATGCTATTTGTGTGTAATGAAAATGTAGAAATGGCTATTTAGCCGACATTTTATTTGATCCAAAAATCATATGAAAGTTTGATTTTATAAAATTAACTGGCTTTTAATTAATTTTTCTTTCTGATTCTGTAAATTTATATCTGATAGCGAGGTGTTGATTTAAGTACTTCATTTCAATATAACTAGTTTTGATGCAATGTTATCTTAAATCATATTGTGTCTGAATTCTGATAACCCTGTTATCATAATGGTAATGATGACATTTTGAGTCGAAGCTTATCCTCAGCTATCCTCAGTTGATAGAGGAGCCGGCGTGATTTACAACCATATAGAATCTCCATTCATTAAGTTCTCATGTTTTGCTTACAACGTTGCGTGCGCATTTGTTTTTTTCTATACCATTTGCGCCATAATAAATCTTATAATGAGGACGGTAACGATCGCTGTGTTCCATTAAAATTGGAAGTGTCATTAATTTTAAACTGTATCGATAACATATAAGTTACAACTTAATTACTATACAAGAGCGATTACTGTAGTGTTTTAGTCACCTC
The DNA here is from genome assembly GCA_019425675.1 of Leucinodes orbonalis. Taxonomy (NCBI): domain Eukaryota; kingdom Metazoa; phylum Arthropoda; class Insecta; order Lepidoptera; family Crambidae; genus Leucinodes; species Leucinodes orbonalis. The sequence goes on along the minus strand of PQWD01013955.1, from coordinate 60,169 downwards.
TGTAATTGAGGATGTCATAAATATTTTTAAATATAGGAATTACATGTAAAATATTGGAGTCTTTGTGAGTTAAAATGTAAAAAGCAGCCGCTTTTTTTTGCCTTTAATTTGCGCTATAAATAACATGATAAGAATCAATTATGGGGAAACCCGGTTGACTGAAAATGTTTTATATAGTTTTAAATTTTTAACAATTACAGAGTAAAAAATTTTTCTAAGTGCTGTATCACTAAAAAAGCGGTCTATAATACGGTCATGCATTTACATTAATATTCCGCTTACGATATTAAATTTATATTTACTAATTAAATCTGTGGTATGTGATGACTCATGTACTAATGTGGTGTTCCTAATAGTTAGAAGTTTGCTACTGGGTGTTTCTATGTATAATTAAGTATGGAATCAAAAACTAAGTATTTTATCAGTTGTTTAGTACCCATATAACAAGCTCCGGTCCTAAATTGGGACTTTCAATAACAAATGTATATTGTAAGCAGTCAAAGAACGACGACGTCATTGGAATCAGTCGTAACATATGACCCTACGCACAAATAGGCCCATAACGATATACTCGGTCCACTAGCCGATTGATTGGAAAATTGTCTGTCGCCGCAATGTCGTCGCGGCGGCGCGCCTTCCTGCTTGCTCTTTTCAGCTCCAATTTACAGGATCCGCTGTACATTTAACGGTCTAGCCGTGCTTGTTAGAAGCATTTAATCAAATCATCTCAGCTCATTATAAGTCTTCTACCGTGGGGCACGAGCTTACCCGTAAACGGTGTATAGGCCTTAGTCGTCCCCGCGGGCCTAGTTCGGATTGGTCGACTTCACGCACAACCTTTGAATCACTTTGTAGGTGTGCGCAGGTTTCCTCACGATGTTATCCTTCACCGTAAGAGCGTTGGATAAACATACATTTAATTTCGAAAACTCGTAAAGACATTGGTACGTTTCGGGATTTGAACCTGAACCTTTCAGATCGGAAGGCATCAGTCCCAACCAATGAGCCACCGATGCTCTTATCACATATGTATCCATAAAGAAATGGCGTTGAAGCTATCACAGACAACAGTTGGATAACCGTCAGAAAATCCTGATTCGATCAGTAATTCGATCGATTATTCGCAAGTCTTACAGATGTCCATAGAGCTGAAAGGCCTTATTTACTATATACCGTAAGGCATTTTCGAAACGCTGACTAGAATTTACTTATACGAGACACGTAGAAGAAGACTAACCATTTTAAAACTTAGTCTACACTTAGTATCTAGCCTGCTTTAACGTTAACGGACTTCGGCAGACGTGACTGAGCCATTGCCTTAAATGCTAGGTTGACAAATACATTGTTGGCAATACTTAAACATTTCATAATAAGTAAAAAGGTCGCCCCGCATCTAGTGCTTTCGTGTGTTTTTTTAGTCTTTAACATTAAATTCCAAAAGCATTCAAGATGCGCAAGAAATAGAAATCAAGTAAAGGTCAAAGTAAGGCGTCCGCTATAATGAACCTAGTAACTTGTTTAAGAAGAATAACTATCAGCTGGCACTACGACAGGTTAATTTGTAATTCGTAGCTTTCTTCGTCAGCACACCGAGCGAATATTAATAGATGCAATTAAAAAGGACTTTAAATTAATTTCCAGTTTCTCTGGCTTACTATGACTTAATTAACCTTATCGCTGCATGTAGGCGAAATTGGAGAAGTTGCACTGTAATAAATAATGGACGTTAAGCATTAATTGCGTAGAAATTCTCTAATACATGTCAGCCCTGCTAATTATCGTTCGTAATGTTTGAGGAGAAATCTGCGTATATTTTCTGAGAGCGTTTATATGTTGTATATAAACTATTTCATACTTTAATTCTGTTATAAACCCTGTTAATTTTTGTATAGTAGTATTTAGTTGATTTAAATCTTCAAAATATTGAGTGGATTAGGCATTTGGACGCCATTTTGTCTGATGTTAAGCAACGATGCAGCCAAAGTGGTATTTTCAATTACATCACAGATCTGAAGAGGATTTCTTAAGGTCGGGGATAAAATCTTCAGGATCAAGAAATGTTCAAACGAAATCATTTACAAATTCCTTGTGACGCAACCCCGAGCTGAGGACGTTAAATATTCAAACAGCCATATGGAGCGGACGAAATAAGCTAGTAATGCCGTCAATATTGTAAAGAAACGGCATTCTAATCGTGCCGAGGTCCCTATCCCATAAATATTGTATGGGAGGAGCTGATGTGCGTAACTAAATATTTACTGCAGACTAGCTTCTCCCCTGGTGTTATGTGTATAGAATCGGAGTGCACGTTTATGCCAAAAACTTCGACAACGAAATAGACACTTTGGTTACAGTTTTCAATATAACTTCTTATATTTTTTCCATGCAAGTACATTGCGGTGTGGACAAATCGTAAAGTCGAAAGTACAATATTTTGTAACGGACAGCTTCAGTATTTATTACATAAATACTAATTCCAATTTATAGTTCATTTAAGTGTAAGCTATTTGACACTCTTTTTACTACTTTACTTGAGTACTTTCTTCTTTTTATTGAACTGTGTCTAAAATTGCTTGTAAAGCTGACTGGGAGAAATCGCTTGTAGCGATCGATAAGGCCGCCTTTGATAAAAAATCAAATCGTACACAAAACAAATAACAAAGACGAGTACATAATCGGCGGTCTTATTACTTACATAGCAATTTGTTTCAGTCAAATTATTATACAACATTTAAATAATAATAATTGATTGTTTTTATGTATAAATTTGTTTTCCATATGAGCAATAGAGTCTACCTATTTATTTGGCAAAGATATTCACAACACGATCAACAAAGCTAACAAACGTGTCATACACTTTGTCATTTACGATGTTAGCAGTAGGAAGTGGGATAAGTGCGAGGCGCGTTTGTAGGTCAGATAGAGGCGTCGCGCTCCAGTTTAGTGCCGCCGTCCGTCGCGACGCTGCACGCTGACTTTGAAATTCTGTCGTGTCTAGCCAGTAGGGTTGCCGAGCAATTTGGTTATACCGGGTTATTGATAATTCGATGTGTTCCAGCCAGGATGAGATGGAACGGCAAAAATGCTTAACACACATTAATATTAGGTAATAAAGGCCGAAAGTTAGTAGTTTGTGAGATATACAAGAAAAAATATTATTAACTCACTTTCTAATAAACGCGTTTTATCGCCAAAAATGGGATATTTTTGAAATAAATGATATTTCTTGCATATCGCACAAACTACTTACTTCCGACCATACATTGGGGAGGTTTAATTTGTAGCATTTTTGCCCTTCTGTCTAATCCTGGCTGGAACACATCGAACTACCAATAACCTGGTATACCGCACGATTTTATAATGTAATACAGAACTGTAGCCTTTGTTTTACGGATGCAAATAATGGCACATTCATCATACATTGTTTTCAGTTACCATTTGTTATAAGAAGAAAGCACAAGTGGCACTATTTCCTTCGACCAGAACCAACTGAAGGTTTTTGTCTTTACGTCTCGAGTTCTTTCTTTATAGACGTTAGCTTAGTTAAAGTCATTATATATGCTAAACCCTGGACACGTCCATTTTAATAGGCGTAGGTAATGTTTATAACAGGTTTCATTTCCTACAATGGAAGCATCTAAAGTTAAAAGAATTGATTTGTTGAAGTAGAGAGTTCATATTTCGGAAGAACTCCTAATAAAAACCTCAACAAACAAAATCCCCACTCCCTAAGTAGTAGCTTAATGAAAGCAACGATTTCCCCGGCGCGTAGCAACCGGGGATGCAACCCTGCTTGAAGACGCCGCAGGCGTTTCCCACCCTCCCCGGCTGACATCAAAGTTGGAGCACGTAATTGCGTTAGAGTCCAGGACGAAAGGCAAGTACCTGTCACTAACTGCTGGCACTTGGATTCACGGGAGTTACGACACTTCGTATAAGATTGAAAAAGAAAGAAGCATGTAGATTGCAATGTCATTTGGGCATTGATCAAGATTGTCCCTTAAAAAATTATTCACAAAGTTGTATATCATTGTGAATTAGTTTTTAAGTTATAAGTCTCATGGATATCCATGTAAACCTATAATGCAATATGTATAAAGAATAAAAAACAAAATTTAAATGATTTTAATAATATGACAGCTTAAAAAATACACTTTTTATCATTGATATTATCAAGAGAATCCTGCAGATTGCATTAAAAAAACTGATTTCCCAATTTCGATGTATAATATTTTTCAAATTACCTTTCAACCTAAGGAAAATCTATTAGGGATTTAAAATAATTTATTTAAAGTGAAAATTTGTAAACTTCTTCCTTGAAATGTTCCTCTTCAAAGTGAATTTCTGAAACAGTGTTGCCTAACTACGCGAAAGCAATCCCACGTTGCGCCGGCATCTTATTTTAAGCTGCGACCGTTCATATTGCTAGGCACAGGAATAATACTTCTTGTGTGGCCAAATGTAACGGCAAAACTATTTCTTAGTAAATTCAACACATTTCGCAAACGTGACTGGTTAACCGCTCAAAAATCAATACTACTCCAAGGTTTTATAATCGGATTAATAACGCGCAAAGTGCGAATTTCGCCCAGGATAAAGAGTTTGTTTTAACATACAAAATTTCCTGTTCGTTGTGTAGGATAATTGGCGGCCTAAAAAGTAATTATGCGTCATAAATAGCGTTCACTGGCACCCGTCACTCCCGATACATGGCACGAATTTAGCAAAAAAAAATTTCGTATAACCTTAGTAAGGCCGTTTGTATAATTAACTTCAGCCGCACATGTGTCTAATCAATATTTCAAATCTTTAAACTATATGTTGTAGTAGTCTGTTTAATATCTTACTACTTTTTATAAAAACTTTGTCTATTTTATATTGTCCACACTAATCTAAACTTTTAGAGCCAATGCTCCAGACACAATCTATTTTTGTAACATTAGCTGATGATATCTATCAGACCTTCGGAAGGGTACACAGAGACCGAGTTAATGAATCATATCAAATACGTGTAATGCACGTATATATATTTCATATCATCTGTAACGTCAGAGCATTACAAATAATGTTGCCAACTCATTCATGCATGTGTAGCCGAAGCAACGCAACGATTACTCGAAAGGGCGAGTAAGGACGGCGCGGACGACGCACCCGCGCGATATGATTGTTTCACACGATAAGCGACGATAGTTGATAGCTGCAAGCGAATGGCCATCTGCATACTGATTTTCTGCAGCAAGAACCGTGCAAGTACCACTATTCTCATTTGGTAGATTGATAATCAAAATAATTGCACGAAAAGGCCAGAACATTCTTGAATTGAGGTCAAAGGCTGCGTAGGTATATATTATCTGTAAACCATCGCTTGATGTGTGTGCATCTCTAATTTAAGTAATCACAAGCCGACAAACTTCTTAAAATTACTCTGTCTACTGATTTTAGACAGCTGATTTAAGCAGAAATTGAAGAAAAAACTGATTCTTCACATCGTTCTTATGTTTATTTAATACATACTTAAATAATCAAACACGAACAGCAACACGATAATAACTTTTCCGTAGACTACTTCATAACTGCTGCAGACGCGACGAGCAAAGCAACACATGTAAATAAAATAAACGATGTCTCTGGCCAGGCAGGCGACACAGGAACGCACTCAGATCCCGCGCTCTAACCAAGTATGATAAATGGACAGCCGGACTCGCAGTTCCTCCACCTCCAAAGGCAACCGTGGGAGGACAAAATATGACGGTAATGGAAAGACGTGACTGCACGCAACCACAGGGGGAATAGATAACGACGGAGTTTGCAAACATTGAATTTAATATGAGACCACTGAATCGTACTCAACTTATTAGTATGAATGAATGGGATAAACTGTTTACTTACGTAGTGTTTGGTAAATCGACGAAATCATAAAGATTTTGGTCAACACGGAACAATATGGAACTACGCGCGAATAAAATGCACAAGTTGTACTCAACTACCAGAACAAGCTAGGCAGCCAGTGGTAATTTTATCTTAACATCAGATTTTAATTTTAACCGAAGTTGCTTCTGCGAACTTCTTTATTGCTATGAAGATAAATTTCAAACTCATCAGGCAACATTTTTATATTCCATAACCTAAAGGATACTACAGAGACAGTGTAGCCACAAAGCGAGCGAGCGACAAGAATACGCAAACAGGTGTCGACTTCGAGGCTATATTTGCATATAAATAGAGTTCCTGCTTAACTGTAACACTGTTTCGTCCTTTTCTCTCTTATTCAATGGCGTTGGTCAGAGGAGTGTGGAGTGTAACGCCTCCTTGCACGCACTGTACGCAAGTACTGAAGCTCCAGGAGTGTCTATTTATGTACGGTGATGTAACACGGGCAATAGATTACATAACTGCAATGAACACTGTCATAATGCCGTTCCAAAACTAGACCATTGTACCGATTTGATTGTCAAATAATTTATGTCTTAAGTACAGCCATAGCATCTTTATCTCTATGTCAAAACTAAAAATAATAAAAGAGATAGATTCATTAGAAAAAATTGACCTTAGTATTATTACTGGAGCTTTCTTGAACATTATTGTTAACGATCTAGTGTTACGCAAAATTTGTTTATGATTTGAATATAACACAAGGTACACGATTTCAATGAACCCAAAATACTACATGTCGTTTTATGACCAAAGCACATAAACAAAGATACATTTTAAAACTAATTTGTTCGGTTTTAATGTCTAAATACTTTTGATCTGAACAAAATCATCAGTAAGCTATGTTCAGCTAAACACAACTTTTTCTGTACAGGAAACTATGTCCAGTAGGACTGGTTGCGATCGGAAGTCTTGGAATTCTAAGTCGCTGCGCCTCCAGGTTAATTCAAATAGAAAAAGTCCAAGTTTCACGAATAAGAAAATCATGAATAATTGATACGGAGACGTTCCTGGGAATATTAATATCCAAGCAGATTCTATCGCTCGGCTTTATGGCTGCAAATATACAAAATGGCAGGTGATTAGTGGACCATCGCCGATCCGGCCGGTTCCGCGCCTCTTCCGTTAGCCGTTTTTTATCATTCGTCTATTACATCATAGAAACACGCGCGGTCTCGGTGCGTGACCCGTCTGCGTAGGCGCAGGTGACACGCGAACCGTGCATTTCGACAGCCGTCAGAGCACGGCTTTACTAGTTCTGTTACCCGAGACCCCTGTATTTGTGTTCCTTTTTTACGTCGAGCGTTTTGTATTTGTTCCGTCGGGCCCTTTTTTTGCTGGGTTGCACCGCCCGTCTTTGAAGGTTCGAAGCGTTTTTACTGAGGTCCGGGGGAAAGATTGGGGTCGCGGGAGGCGCGGCCCCCTCCTCGCCTCTAGAGCCGTCCTTGGCCCGACCGTTCACCTTGGCGCGCTGCGCTGCCGCCGCACCACAGGTAACAAAGTTCCGCGAACTACGTGATTTCTATGGCTGTCCGAAAGAGCTTCCCAAGTTGGTATCTCGGGGCCCACTCGCCTGGCGCTAATCTTACCGGGAACGTGTAATGAGACACGGCAGCTAACAGACCACCCCCCTCTGTTACCAGACCCCCATCAGAGTTTAGCAAACGAATCTTGTTTTTTTTGCAGTATCTAATATCTTATGTGTAACTCATTCCAAAAACAATCGACCTCGGCAGTCAGCGATGCTCCAATACCGCTAATGGCTCTCTCTACGAGGTGGTCTCAACATAAATATTTTCTGTAGTGGCCTAATTACTAGTATTACTTCATAACATAACTTCTCCCGCATAGAATTTATTACTCAATCCGTAATAATAAACTTTACAGTTACGATAAAGATTAATATAGTGGAGACCATGTGTCATCTTCAAATGGATCGCTATTATCTGTGCGGATCAGTGCGGATTGTTTTATTTACAATTGGGAGTTGGTGTAAACATGTAAGACAATTACTAGTTAATATGTGTGAACCTTTTGTAGTCATTCTACAGATCTCAAAGGGAATTCATGTTTTAAGTGGCGCATTATTGTATTATTTACCTACTGTAACATCAAAAAGTGGGACATTTTATTTAACATAAACTTAATGATTATGAGTATACATAAACGCTTCTTCTTCAAGATTCAGTTAAAAATATTCTTGCTAGGCAATGTTTTTTAGGTTGTGATCACACACTACAAACAAATGCTGTGTTTATAGTTTGACTCACAAACTGGTCTAATAATAATTACACACTTTTTTTTGGAGTTATAACTTGTGGTAGAAATCTTCTCGGAATGGAGATAAGGATTAAAGTTTTAACTTATTTTCACGGAAATAAGATAAATGCTAAGATAAACTCGGGCGTGCGTGAGGGAGTTTGCTGGGAAAGTTTTTATGTGCACAAGAAGTATTTCGACAATATCTGTGCATCTCGCTCTCTTACGATTTACATGTACAACATTAGCCTGCTTGCCTGAAACTCTTTTATGCCCTTTACAAATCTATTTTTACTAGGGTTTTATGGCCCGTACGTTGATTTACTGCTTTAAAAGTATTTGTGGCTTACAACAGAATATTACTTTGGGTTATAGGCGTTTTAGTGCTCTCTGTACCAGTCAATGTCTGCCTAAGGTTCGTTCACCTTCACTTTTGTACCAGTTGCAGCTAACAATGATAATGTAAAATGCTCGCAGTTGGAGCTGATGTGCACAATTTTATTAATAATCTTCGCGGACCGTAAGTCACTTTGATTGTATCATCTGTTTTCGTGGCATCGTCCTCCGTTGCTCCGTCCGCAATCTTATCGTATTAGAGACCGGACATAGGAAGGGCATTAAATTTGAACGATCGTCGTGAAGCGGCGCGGGCAGAACGAACGCGCCTGAAACCGGTCGGCCGTCCGTAAATAATGGATTAGAGGTGGGGCGGGGCGCGCGGGGCGAGGCGCACGCACCGGCTGCGCGCGCGGTCGGGAAGGGGGAGTGCGCCTCCCGTCAGCTGTTGCGCGCCCGGGAGCGCACACCAATGCATCGGCGTCCACACCGCGCGCCGCCCGTCTCCGACCTCGCAGTACGCGACAGTGACAGTGTTGTGCAGTGAACTCGATCGTGCCCAGTGTGTGATCATGTGCTACTGTGTTTAACCGATAAGGATGTGCAGTGCAGCGAGGAGCTGACCGTGGCGCCGCCGGGCGATGAGAAGTTATGTTACGCCACCGACCGAGGTGATTATCCCGACCTCGGGCTTAAAAACACCATGCATGCGTGTGGGAACGATCCACGGATCGAAACCATTGCTCGTATATTTGGGCGGTGGATTTCTTAATCCTGGTAAGCGATGTGGAATCCCCAGAATATTTAACGTTTTTTTTAAATGAAAACGATAAAAAACATTAATCCCACGAGTGTAACAAAAACTGGGTTTTTTGTCAAATTTCAACAATGGTTGTCGCCCTTTCGCTTGGGGCGACTTTTGTAACTGTAGAGGGTACAGTTTTTTATGTATCCTCGTTTTTAAATAGTTTAAAGGAAAATATCCGAGTGTAATAGGTTTATTTTTCGGCACTATCATTTTTGTTGTAAAGCCGTTTTACTATTAATTACTAATGCATTTTGCTAATTGAAATGTCAAGTTATTTAAACATAATTAGGCTCACTATTAAAAGGAGAATAATTGCATTCTGTATTTATCGTAGGTACTAAAATTATCTTGAACGTCATTACGTGAGTAACTGTGATTTCTGTAAATTACTTACAAATATTAGTGAATGCGTCATGTTATTATGAGCTTATAGACTTGTTTTGATTAATTAAATCAAAGAAAACAAGGTACTTACGAGACCTAAGTTATAAATAAATAGTATTTTCTAGTACGGTTACCATTAAAAAGGAACTGCCTAATTCAAAGATATTGATTTTACATGCCTACCATAGACTTGTCAAGAACACGATCGAATTATAAGATTCTAAAGCTTGATAAAAAACATCACCTTTAATATTATTTTTTACCTAAGTATGTAGGAATAGGAATGTAGGAATTCTATGATAATGATAAGCTCGTTAGTTGAATTACTTTATTTTTTTCTTTAAAAGGTCTAGGAATAGTTGGCAGGTGCGACTAGCACCTTGTGCTTAGCCTTCCGGTTTTATGTGTTGAATAATTTATCTATTCATTGTCTTATCTGCTAAGCTTTGAACAAAGTAAGTAAAGCCTATTGAATAACTCGCTATCCGCAATAGAAAAACTAACAAGTTTCACTTTATAAGGAAGTAGTCTTTGCTATGTCTACGATCAATGGGTGGAGCATTATATAGTAGAAACATGCATTCTTTCATCTATATTTTTATAGAATTTTAATAATACTATTATCACCATAAAAACTTATTAAAATCGATATAAGTTAAAAATATTTTTATTCGTGTAAAAATTGGAATTCGAAAGTAAATAATATTAATATTGAAACCCCATACATTTCACGGTAATGAACGGACTGCTTGAACACCGAAACCGTCAGCGCTCCGATAAGTTTTCGAATTATTAATTTAAGATTTATTATCAAGGGGCGATATGAGGTCTTTTTTTGCTAAAAACTTTTTTATCATTAACACTGCTTGTCGAGAATATAAATAATGTGTGTGAGCAGATGTGCCGAGGAGACTGCTTGAATTTTAAAATAAATGGAACTTTACGTTTAATGCGCTTGCATAAAACGTTTCCCTTGTAGATAACGATAAAGTATAGTTTTATTTTAAGAGAACTTAAATAAGAACTACTAATAAAATGTTTATCGTATTTGATAGTTCATTTACTACGTTTAAATATTTTACTTATGTGAAAACCCGCGCTTTCGACGTTAAATAGTTACTTCGATTCTTTTGACAAAACCCAGATTATTTTCTACCATATTTTTTGTTCTTATGGTTTCCACGAATTCCATTGTTGTATGTTTTCTTTAGATCCTCTATTTAAATATCCACCCTAACTTTTATGAACACATTGTACGGCATCATTTGATTATCATTTTACAACTAACAATAACAGTTTCTTTTATTGTCTTTGGGTTGCCCTTTTTTGCTGTAAACTCAAATATCTCAACTGTGGTAAAAGTTTATTTATGAATAGGCAATGCTTCCCTTTTTTTGTTGATTTAACTTGAATAATGATGAAATGATGTATAGAAAGAGTCCAAAACCTATTTTGTTATGTGAAACCCACCAGTTATTAATTTATTATTAACTCAATATAATTTGAAGCATCGTAGTTCGTGTGTTGACATCGGTATAATGAATTATTACCTAGTTAACACACATGCCATTAGCTCTGATTTTACTATGTACCGTCGCCATCATAGGACATAGGCCGGCCCAAACAAATACAAAGTATGAATTTACCTATTTATTTTTGGTTTAAAACATACGTTCCTAATATATATATTATACATGAAAAACACTAAGAATTATACAACAATACATCTTGAAATACCATCATGTTTTTACAAAACGGGAGCTTAATCGGAACCTTGTGCAAGGTAGATAGCTTTACACCTTCGCTCGTCATATGTTCAAGCACAAACTCGTATCTGGCAGTAAGTACAAGTGATTTCGACAGGCTTCCCAAATTATGCTCGTAATTAACAAGCAGCGATCGTCCGCCGCGCCGAGTGCACCGTAATGCGATTTAAAAGCAATCTCGTCGTCAGCGCGCTCAATTTCCGCGCCGAATGCAAGTATTACGTGCACCGAGTCGGTGCCACCGATCCCTGCAGTTTCATATCGTCTTGTGACGTCCCCGTGAACTATTTGCCTAGATGCAATAACCCAGGCGGTAGATACGAAATCTTACCGAATGAAATATTCTCGGATAAAATTGTGTCTGTCAGAGAATTTCTGATACGTTTTTCCAAATTTAGATTTTGTAATAGTTACATTTTCTACTATAACTGTTTTAGTAGGTATATCAAACTGGCAATATTTTTTCTAATTAAAGAGTCTTGACGATTTATGAATACAAGCAGTTATTACTCCGCTGTAACTTACACTATACGTACACTGTTCATTAATATAAACTGAATGAGATTTTTTGCTTGAATAACAAACGACGAATATAAAACGTGAAATAAATACCAACAATCTTAACTCCGCTAATATCTCCGCTTAAGTTATTTTATTATCAAAACACTCAATCATAAAGTGCAAACTCAACGATTTCTCCCCCGTAAACCAGTACATTGAGTGCATATCACAGATAAATTCACATCTCGGCGATCCGGTTCCACCCAACATTATAGGTGGTAGTCCTCTGGCCTTTACCTGATGAGCCTTAAGAATTCAAGTTCGTGTTATATTTTCTTCGGAATGTACTGCAGTGGTTTATTTTGTGCACGTGTTTATTTAACTGTTGGTTTTGTCAAATTGTTCTGCTATAACCATGACTTGCTATGCCTTACTGTATCCGTGAATATTTGCCATAATTTTAACAGCTTTTTTATCATTTTTTTATTGTCAGATTAATAGAATTCGACAATCTTTTGGCTCATATAAAAAAGGAAAAGTGATAAATTAAGTATAGATATAGTACCTTAATGTAATAATTCCGTAGCTAAATAATCTTTCTCAGTATTCTGGATGAGTTCGGTATAAGCATTAATAATCTCATATCATTTAAATCTCCATAGCACTGTGTCATTTTTACAGCATCTATTTGAAATATATTCCTCAGGAAACTTGTCGCGTTGAATTAATTCAGCGCGGTGTTCCCTTCCTATTATTATGTGCACTGTACTTAGTATTTTCCGTTTGTGCTTTAGTATGATGATCGTAAATCGTCAGTGCAATAATCGTTATCGTCTATAAGGCTTCCTTCCGGGTAACTTGTGAATATATTTTGCAGTTTAATAGCAATTCTTTACCTCGTTCACTATTTTCTATTTGTAAATAGATGCTTGAAAGTATCATAATATTTTATGTGATTAGAACCTTCTTGTATTTATTTTCAATGAGATTCATTCAGAAAGAGACTGATTCCTTGATTCACTAAACAATGTCACATAATGATGAATTCGTCTTTTCTTGTTATTAATCAATGTAACAGTGAAATCAGCAGTAACTGGGCTTTATTGTTTGTAATTTCCTAACAAAGTTTCGTATTATGTTCCATATTCCTACTTAACAGGTAATTACTTAATATCATTATCGCATATTTTGCTCAGAAAGTTAATACAATATTTCCATGTGACCTAAATTACGATAGTACCTAAGTACACACCCAGAAGTAATGGTGCCATCCGTAACTTATCATACACGTTCGCACTTAACCGATTTGTTACGTTGTTATCAGTTGTTATATCACACGGGCTTGTTAGAGTCAAAGTATATTCGGATTCATTAAGAAATATTCGGCCTAAGAAATATTACTTATATCTCCAAAAACATATTTTTTGAAGCAGAATTTAATATAGAAAGCTATTTAACTAAGTTATTAATTAGAAAGTGAATTTGATGTTTTATTGGATGCAACAGAATTTACTGCATTACGCCTAGTAAGTTAATAGCACAATAGTAAATTTTACAGTAATTTCATGTTTATTCATAATGTTATTAGTCGTCGCATTAACGACCGTGTTGTGCCCGTGTTTCTATCGGTTGTAAAATGTCATTGTTTCCAGGCAGTGTGTGTACAGCCGTTTAATTTGTTTGCGTTTCTAAATTGATTGTGTTAATGGCGGGATTTTATGTAAAATACGTGGTCGAGATTTGCGTTAACCGAACAATGCTGGATTTATTCAAAGTAATGGTGATGTACGATTTTATAGCACGTCCGAGTTTATGAAAGAGTAAATTAAAATAATAGGTTCTATTCGCCAAGTAGGAACTTCAAAAATAACAAGTTTCATATAGTATCCATATGACGTTTATAACTATCAGGAATGTGTTCCACAAAATAAAAAAGTTAGTGCATATTTATTCATATCTTAGCAAGCGGCTACTTTATTTTAGTCAGAAATTAAAAACGCTTATCTGCTTCCGCTGCAGTCGGCCATAAATACGCCGACAAAAAAAGAGCACAGGAGAGAAATATATCTAAAAACTCGCGCGTTTATCTCTCACCGGAGATGTCGTTAAAGAATCTTCGGTTGTCTTTCAGGCAACGCGATCGTTACAAAATAAAGCGGTTCGTTCACCCGGCCCGCTCGCTAAATATACGTGCGATCAAAAGCGTGGCACGCATAATAATCGCGCGATGACAGTGGCGCGCACGCAGCCCGCCATCAAATGGGTCGGGGGTTATCGTTGTTATACAATATCGATAGCAGACTTCCGATGCATTTGGCAATGTCTTCGATCGGTGCATACCGATCGAAGACATTGCCAAATGCAAAAATTCTATTACATAATTCCTAATTGCAAATTAGGAATTTTGTAATAGAATTATTGCAAGTCATCCAGCTTTAATACTGAAGTTAATCCATGCCTATGTACGTATATTCCACTTTCAATGCTAGGCAGATCTGGTAATCTACGTTATATAAGAAAATGCGTATAACATTTTTTAGCACTATTAGGCACAAGAAAGAGTAGAATTCAAGAAAACGACTATAAGGTTAGGGCAGACAACCAATCAGATGGACCGATGAACTGGTTGAGGTAGTGTCTATGTGTGATGATAGAATTCGGTCCTCTCGTGAACATATAAGATTAATAATAATGATGTTATATGTGAACAGTATCATGTGAATTACTTATATTATGAGTATTGAATGAATGAAACTAAATGAGCAAACTCAAAACAAAACATTACAAACATCTAACAGTCAAATATGTCGTAATTTTATTAGCATATCCGAGTCACAAGTATTGGTCGCCCGTTACCGGTTTAGGCGAGTACGGGCACTTTTGTATACGAAATATAGAATTCATTCTGTAACTATTCGCTGTAACGGAACGGAAACGAGACAGGTTCGGCAGTGAATGGGTAAACCCGATCGGTCAAGTTTACGCGCGGCCCATGGCGCCGGGCCCGGCGGACAAATGCGCGCACTTTCTTTTGTTTACCTTTACAATAATTGATATACGAATGCTAATATTGAATTCTTAATTGATAATAACTATTGTATGAAGTATTAGGTATATTCATGTTTACTACTTGAGTTGTAAATGTTGGTGTAATTGTTATGTTTATTCGGCCATAGAAATACACGACGAACTTCTAATTCAGTAAAGCTTGTCCAACCACTGATTATAGGTCGTCTTTAAGCGGATTTTTAAATACATAATCAAATGTATAAGTCCCGAGGTAAACTACGGTGACAGCGTTGAGTGAGGCCGTCATTAAATCCTGCTATGAACAGAAACCAGTGTTTGAATTTGGGACAAAGATAATGCAAATAAATACCACTTGAAAATAAACCGCGTTAATCATGTAATGTCTTATTTTCAAGTGGTATTTATTTGAACATATCCAAAACAGACAAATATGAAGCTGCATTTTAATTATATTTTTGATAAAGTATATTTAAAACCATTGTATATTTTATAAGAAGTGTCAGATCGTATTTAAGGCATATGTTAAAATGGCAAGACTTCAATATGTCTGCGTGAAATAGGCGATAGTCGATGCGACATTTACTGTTTCCCACGATCCAGTTATCCGACTGTCGATCTCTATCGTCCGCATAATTGGGATTTACGACTCATTAAACCTAACTTACTCGAGTACGTGTAGGTAGACGATTCAGTTAATATATGTACAATAAATAATACAGTTGTTCGCATTTTTTGAAAGATTTGAGAAAAAAGTCACAAAAACTGATTGAAAAAAAAAAGAGTTCTTACAAATTTCATTAAGAAAACGTGAGAATATGTGAGTGATTGATTGATTATTAGTTTTTGCGGTCTAAGGAGTCAAATGCACGTGTCATTTCGCAGGACTGTGTAGTCCTTCTATGATATAACTGATTAAACACCATTGACCACCAATCAACGTATTTCTATTCCTCTATAGATGAGTCATAAAAACATCTGATTTATAAAACCTTCCGGAGTTACTACATTTCCTGAATCCGAACTGTCCCTGTTACTAAGATGAGGCTGAAATTGGGAGAAAAGACGATGATGTCCAGAGACGAAGAAATACTTGGTCCCAAAAAAGGCTACCTTCATTTATAGCTTTTGAATGCAACGCGCGACTAGTTATATATTTTTTAAAACAACCTTTTTGGGATAACATTTTTCTTCCATTCATGACCGTTACGTTTTTTCTGCTAGAATTGTTCTTTCTTTCTTTTACTATGCCATTGTACGTACATAAAACAGCCGAGCAATTAATAAAAAGAGGCAGCGATGTCCGCGCGGGCGCCATTAGGAGTCGTCGGCCACGCTCCAACGCTACAGTTTTTACTGTGCCCATCGGAAATGTAAATTAATGTTAATGTGTCGCGATAATAAAGCCTTGGTGCGGCCTGTTTACACAGGCATTGCTTAGCTCCCAATTATGGTGGTATGACTGAGTGATTTTCTTACTTGTCTTTCGGTAGATAGTCACACTGAGGCGGGTAAATTCACAAATCAGTTCTATCTATGAAATGAATTTCCTTTTATATTTTACGTAGTTTTGAAAGTGTTTCTGGTAAATAAAATAAAAAAAATGTCATAGTTTCTTGTCTTCCCATAGATATTGTGGGCCTTCCTACGTAGCATGTCTATGGAGAGACGATTACTTAAAATTAAATTAATTAAACAACCAGCTAAAAGGACCCAATGCAGGGCATAGCTCTTTTCTGTATAACTAAATTTATTAAAATTAAAAAGTTTAAACTTGTCTTATTCATAACTATTGTCTACTGCGTCCACCAATTCTTGTTGTATTAGCGCAGTGACGATGACTGCGTATCAGTTTATCTAAATGGACTAAGTAAAGTACAGGGATGAAAAAATAAAGGCTGTTCGTCGACAGTCAGTGTACCGAGATGGTATTTCTTTCTTTAAAAAAAACTGCTAAAGATCAGTTTTATCACTTAAGTTCATGCCAAAGAAACATGAATATGTTTTATTCAGACAAAGCGATTAACATCACAACAATACAGTTGCAAACACCTCAACAATATTCCTTAAGGTGAACGGTTTACATCGATCGCCCCCATGTGTAAAAAACTAAAACATTTACTATCAATTAAACTCGCCTCGCCTTAACGAGCAAAAATAATGTGTGAACTAATATAATTACAGGAAACACACAACGATTGCATTCCTAGCGTCCATAAGTGATGATTGCAAGGGCTTTAAATATGCAGTATGCACTCCCGGACTGATCGCTCTTGACCCTGGGCAGGGGGTGTGTTATACCCGTATAATGCTAATTACGAAGGCGGCACTTTGTACTGGCGACGTATGATTATTAACGTACTTATGCACTAATCTGATAGCTTTATAAGAAATAATTGGCAGGTGATGTTAAGTAGCGACTAAATTACTACCAGCTGTGAACCTAAATGCGGGGGGAAGCTAATAGATTCAGAATTCGAAGTACGTAAAGCTTCGCAAATAACGAATTTTTTTTGCTCTTACACCTACTACTTTTTTTTAAACATGACAAAAGAAAATTTCAAGGACTCTTAAAGATTAAAATTAAAAATGTAAACATGACCGAATATATTTAGGTAAAAGCAACAATAAGAATATTTTATGTTGCTATTGTTAATGTCTCATAAAATTTGTTCAACACAAACAAAAAATAACGGTAACTTTCCCTACCGCCAATTAACGGAGCCAGCCAACTCAATTGTTATATACTTCTATGAATTCCTTGCGACCATTGCATGTCGGTGAACGTGTAAATTATAAAGTTATTAGACTGAATGCCCGAGACGTATCATGGCGCGCGATCATGGGGGCAATTTGTGGTGGGGCAACGAACCTGGGACCCTTCGCTTGGACCCGCATGCCCATTGTCCATCGCACAATATGGAGTTGCGGCAGAGCGATCTATTGATGCATCATATTTGTAATATGAATCAGTAGATGTGTATATTTTGCGATAAAATAGTCTTTGACTTAAATTTTAAATATCACTTAGGTTCTTATACTACGTAATTGTAGCACAACCTAACTGTAATTATCTATGTTAATTACGTTACGAGCGCAAATAGGGATTTCCGCAACTCACCTTAAATTTTAAAGGGAGTACCTACCCGTTTGGAAGACCCAAGAACCCTTGTTTTTTTATGAGTGAAGAAACTACACAACGCCCTTAAGATGTAAATACAGATTTTAGTTTACGTAATATACCTTGTTGACGCATATACTTGCACAATAAACGTGATCGATAACAAACTAATTAGGCCCGAATTCTAGAACGAGACTCAAGCATTGATTTTTACTTAAATAGAGTTAGAAATGGATTGCGCTATTTATCGTATATAGCGCTATCATTTCCTAACTCAATTTAAGTAAAAATCAACGATGAGTCTTGTTCTGGAATACGGGCCTAAAATTGATGAATGCAAAACAAAGTGACATCAATGTCATAGTTACGGCGACGATTCTAGAGTAAACGAATCGTAGACGGAACAAAGGGCCGAGCGCGGTGCAGCGCATCTTGCGCAAGTCATTCCGATCGGCGCGAGCGACGCTCACTTTCGCCCACGTTGCTATTTGCGTCGCGCGCCCGCTAGTAACTAGTTTTCTTTAGGGCTGTCATAGTTTACATGTGACTATAGACATTCGCCGTTGTAAGCAGATGGGCAGTGATTGGAAACCGTTATGAAACGCCTATGTGTAAGCATTTCCTATCATTTTGATTGAAATTTTCAGTGTAGGTACAAAATAACTTGGGGATGTTGAATTGAGGATAATAAGAGAGAACACGTTTGAAATGGTAGATTAACATGTAAAGATTTTCTTTTCTTTCTTGTCTAATCTAAAATTTGTGTACCTATTATTTGACTAAATGCACTTAGACGTAATTCTTAGTTGTTTGAGTATAGAATTGATGTGGTTCCTATTATTTTACTGCTACAACTTTAGATCAGTTGCGGCCGTACCATACATACGAACTCATCAACTGTTTAGTTAAAGATTCCAAAATATTTTTCTTAAAGCACACAACATTTTCAGCGAATGTCAGCCCTAATTGGCCAAACCTGCCTGTCTAGCCAAATATCAGCTCAAGATCATGCGAAGGAGATTTTTTAGGCCATTGGCATAATAGTTCGAAACCGCTAACTAAAATAGCCGTGTCTCAAACACACCTGTAACATCGATCATTTTAAGTAAAAACCGACCTTGGAATGTTAACAAAGACGTTCTAGCATCACAAATAGAAGTTATTTATTGCAATGTAATAATAACTAAAATTGAAATGACTGAAATTGTTCACTTCGGATTGCTAATTTAATCCAATCAAATAATTACTGTGATGATACCGTGTGACTAAAGTAATATTTATTTGTATAAGCCACCCCGTGTCAGGTTATATAATATTGTTGCGTTGTATAAAATTTGAACTCGATTATTTATATGCTTCAGTCAAAATTAATGTTATAGTTATTGTATTATGTTCAATCAAACTAACTTCTATTTATAATGAAAAAAAAGTTATACTTATTTGGAACTATACATTTTTGCTGTGATTATGTATTGAACTATTTTGTATGTTTAATATTAGATAGACTCTTTATTGCTCACAATGAATTAAATACAAACACAAAATCATTAAAACCAGTACAGTGGACAAAGGCGGCCTTATCGCTGCAAGCGATCTCTTCCAGGCAACCTTAGGATATTATATTCACCTTTGGAATAATATTTTAAGCGCTCGGAGATATCGACACGATTCTCTTAGTATGTGTTACGTTAACTTCCATATGGATTAACTGAAACAACGCCAACAATGGGGCTTGCATAGTAAAGATATGTATTGTGTCAGCTGCATACGAACATAGTAAATATTTATACGTGCGAGCATTGTGCATGTTGCTGTCTACCGTGCCCTAGCATTGTGATGTCATTATTGTTCTCAAGGCATTACGTTATCTTTTTAACTTGCAATGCAAATGCCGCGAATTTGTTGCGTATACCTACACAAAAAAATTGTAAAACCTCATTTGCGTCACTCTGTAATGGTATTTATTGGGTACTTTCAGTATTTTTTGAGCTAGTACACACCCCAAAACATCTACACGTCAAAAGTAGGTTGTTCTATCCCCATTTTTGGAATCATCGGTGTATTTTTTTATTTATTTAACCGCTTAGTTAATGAAATACTTAGCTTGAACTACTATTTATAAGAAAAAGAACGCGTCAATAATATACATTTTCTATTTCTCAAGATAGTAGTTACTAAGATGCGCTACTAGCAGCTGGGGATTTAAAAATACTGAAAAAAGTGTACTGAATATAATTGCATTTATTTATTTTGCAAATAACGACGTCATTACTAAATCTCATAACATTTATCTTATCGGCATATCTTTTAACGTCTGTTCTTTTTTATTTTAATATTAATTTTCACAAATCTGTCTTCATTAAACTCTGTCGTCAATAGCTCAAGATAACAGAATCAAGGTTCCCGTAATTGTACAAAACACGTGTCAAAAAGTGTAAAACCTAGTTCGAAGTCCTAATTAAGTACCGGATGTTCACTTCCTTGATTTCGGCCGCGCCGATTACAGCAGTTGTCGCACTAAACCCAAAGGGACCTGGCGTATTACGATTATTAACCTTACAATTTTTAATAACATACATTGAAGCCTGGTGTTCAGTTGTAACCCTCGATGTTTAATTGACACAGAATAAGAAGGTAATTATCAATATCCCCGATTGTTTTTTTAGTAGATAACCAACTACTGACTTTTTTTAATAAAGGCACAGATAATATAATATATACTATGTAAGTATGACCTTATTCACTGAATTTCTTGCATTCAAATCTGTATACGGAGAAATGAATTCATACTAAAATATTTCAATTTATTTGCTTGGTATTTTTTTTTATAAGTATAAGCCCTAATGCCAATTCAATTTTTCATAAGTGCTCAATTCAACTTCGACGATAAAAAACTAGCATTTTGTGTTACTTCTTTTCTAAAAACACACACAGAACGGTAGGTAGCTACACAGTTAAGTTCAGCAATGAATATGTACATGAGCAATGGTTCGTACTGTTAAGGTAATAACCACAGGTAACAACAACCAAAACCTTTGTCTGACACCATCCAATACAGATGATGTATATAATCATATATTTTATAAAGTATGATTTATATCGTCGGCAAAATAATCTACTATGCCTGAAGGAAAGACACTTGCGCTAGTATCAAATGTAATGACCATCAAACTATAATGGAATCCATCTCGTTGGAACAGTAATTTTGTAGATTCCTTAAATTAAAATTATTATCTTTATCATCTTTACCAAATACCACGATATCATTATTACAACCTTAATACGAAATGACTAGTATCATTATCGAGGAATTTATGTCACGTTACAAATGGATTTGATTGTGTTGATGACGTCACGGTGCATCAACCTATTGCGAGTGGCCGCAGCGTAGTGTACAGTGATGCGAATTAATATAAAGCAAGAACCAGTATTTTATAATTTGCATAATTATGGAACACAACATTCTTGCTAAATCGATTTACTTTTAATGTATTGTTACCGATATTTCTATGTGCAAGCCGCTAGTATAAAGCCTGCGTTTTTTGCATTGATTTCTAAAGCGGTGTACAAATTTTAATTACCCCGTAATTATAGTAAACTATGCCAATATTTGCTTACACGTGTAGAAGCAGTTTTTGCTAGATTGCTAACAAAACAATAACAAAATGGTTTAGGTTAAATTTAAATACTTTTTGCCTTTATTATTATAAGATTTCTATTAGAAATATAACATACTTTGTAATAAAATTGTTAATCTTGATATGCGTAATCTTCGTAGCAATTTAGGAATAGGTGATATTAAACTACAATATTCATACAAAGTTCCGTCCCATTAAATTTAATTTCGTGGCTGATGGGCACTCGTTGTTACCCGCTGTGATAATATTCCCTCTAGCGTAGAGCCAATCTTTATGATAATTTATACAGAGATCGAATGGAAAACATATTTTTTTTATATCTTTTAAGTAGAGATCTATTTACATTCCACATTATGGAATGTCCAGCTTCCACTGATAAAATTACACAATAAAATTCTACAAACCTAAATAAGTTCTGTTTAACCCTTTGACCGCCAATGACGCCCTAAAGCGACACACTCAATAGATTTTCTATTGTGTCTGGATTCCCGGCGTTCAATAAGCTAAGTTAGTCCGAGCGTGTTACTAGTCTTATCTATTATCGAACCGCTTCAAAGATTAAATCCGTTGCGTAAGTAAAACAGCAACAAAGAAGCCGAGCCAATCTAGTCTTTGTTTTATGCGTTTGCAATACGCCGAGGCCAAGTGTCGTCAGCTCGGTGCACCAAGGCCGCTGCAACCACGCTCGTGTGCACTGCCCTTTAGTTTAGATACAACTACCGGTTTGCGAAGTAAGCTCATCAAATTCAATTCTTAGTAGGCTAGTACATGTTACCTTCCTATTGCGATGTTGATATAAATGGTCAAGATTCGCTGGTGATAACAGGAAACACAAACAATAGATTGTATATTGTCCTTCCGTGATAGTTTTCCAGGTTTTTAATTTATAAGCAGTCTTGCCTTATTTTAACTAGGAGAACATTTTTATAAAAAAAAAACATTTTTTAAATTAAATAAGCATGCCTAATTTTTAATATGAACATTTTATATTTTTATGGGGAGCTCTTTTTAACAACCGTATTTTATTCAATGTTTTACAGTATCACTCCGGGACATCAGCCATTAACAACTTCCTTGGCCCACCCGCTTAATTATTCACAAATTAAAAAACCAACTCCAGCACCCATGAGAATGTTTAAATGAATTTCCCAAAGTAAAGTAATGGATTTAAATTACACTGAATTTTTGGTCACGTAAACATACTTGTGTTTCTTATTTACCATATAGCGTAGACCTCTTTACTAATCAAAGATATTAAACGAGATAGTACTCAATTAAATTTATACATAGTTAAACATCGTTTTATTTCCCTTAAAGAGTAGGAAATAAGATTGGTAAATAATCTAAAACAACACTGAAAACCTTCCTTAAAATAAAATAAACTGAAAATAAAACGACACTGGTGTCATTTTCTACGCCTTACAGTCTCTGACGTTGCATAAACTCAGATCTTGTTTTGTTCGAGAACTGCCGGTAGGGGATTACCTTTCGATGCAACGACTACTATGCAACTGCAATACCCGATACGTTATTCAGTACGATAGTTACGAACTTGACATACTTTGCAAACAAAGAAATTGTATATTATAGTGTTTCATTTAATATAATTGTGTACACGGATGCAATTAACCGTTGCAATGCGGTATTAGAACCGTCGGAAGGTCAATGTTCAATTGCAAAGGTTATGCACTTTGTAGATTTAGTTTCATTTCTTCTCATATAAATCGGTATTGATATAATTCATTCCAGAATTTTAAAAGCATAGAAGTTACTGTCTAATAAAAAAAAATAAACTAGCCTATAATACTCCATCGCTGAGTGCAGACCTGCCCACTTTATTTAATACTGGCTTTTGCCCACGGCTTCGCTCGCGTTAAGAAGTATTATTAATAATTAGGTGTAGTTTTTGTAGCTTTACTTTTGTTTAACATGTGTACTAAATTAGGGCCTAGCTTTTGCCCGCGGCTTCACTCGCGTTATTTTATTCCCATAGGGGTTGAAATTATCAAAGTCCTATTTAAGCGAAAGTCTTCATCATATTAGCTCCAATTTGAATTTCAGTTCAATCATTCGAAAATCTAAGAAGATTTAGACAAACTTTCATCCCTTTTTAATCCCCTTAGGGGTGGAATTTATCAAAATCCTTTCTTAGCGGATACTTACGTCATAACATCTACTTAACTGCATGCCAAATTTCACCCAACCCGTCCATTGGTGGCTCGGTCGGATGTCCGTTGATAGATCGCTATGACACTCACTCGGTCATCTTTGAGTTTTATACCTAAATTGAGATTATAAGATACAGAAGTAATGAAACAAGGCAAATACGTAACTAATCAACAAAAACTTTTGGCACAAAGTATAAATAAATGAATAAAATGAAAAGGCATTTATTTAACAATTTATGCACACACAGAAAAGACAAAACACAATAAACATGGAAAAGTACGTACAAAGGCACAGCTTATTTCACAATGAAGTTTCTTCCAGCTGGCCATCAGCAGCAGGCTTGTTTTGGATACAGAATATATCATTTGATTGCGGTGATTTGTCTCGAAGATTGTTTGCATATTGTTTTGCGCAGTAATAAGCAATAGTGTGAGGACAAGCAAAGTTATCAGTGTGAACAGGTGCAATGACCTTGTTTTGCTGAACGTTTAAGCATAGTAAGTATTTTGCGCAGTGTAAAACAGCTGATGTTATACGAATTTAATAATTGATTGTCTGCGTAGACATGCTCCCGATGTATATTTTTTTATTTATTTTAACGTTATCTTACATGTTAAGCTAACAATTTCTGTCTCACTGTATAATTACCGGATAAAAGAGACCTTACATCTCTTGTCTCGAGTGACGGGCGTAGTACGGCGTTAGTGGAGAATAATAACTGTCTATCATGATGTTGGTCTCATTCAGTGCTTGTCTGTCATGGTCAGGCGTATCACTTACCACCCGAAGCGTCCTGCCGTTTCTTATACTTTGTAACATAAAAAAATAGTATTATTTATGAGTGAGCTAATTACATATTTAAAGTTCATTTGTTGTAATAAATATCTTTGTATAATTGCCTGATTTGATGTAGAAATAACCGTTTTGTTTAAGCGATGTAGTTAGTAATTATATACTAAGGGGTGAATGACATTGAAACAAAACCATATAACGAATACTTATCTTTTGTGCCTAAGCGCAATGTTTGTGATGCCAAGTATCTTCTAATCTTAATTTTCATTCTGATCTTTACATGGATAAATCACGCCGACAATTTCTTTCAACGCAACTTTCTGAAAGAAAAAAAAGAAACTCTATTATATAATAATATATTATAATTAGGAGTAATACTGCTTTGTAATGTCTTGTACGTTGGCAAACTGGCATCCCTTGATATTCCGAGTCAAAATATCATTTATGCGCACGAATGCGTTTGTTTAGTCTACTCGGAATAATAGGAAGTGCTCTGTTGCTTTTATTCGCCGCGCCGACTTTCTCGTTTTTCAAACAACGCGCCTTTGTGTTAGCTTTTTATTTGCCACCTTTTATTCGTCCACCACTAATGATTTTATTATTGTTTACATGGCATTTAAAAGCCTTGTGCCTTTATAACTTGTTGAGTGCCTATTGTCTATGTTTAATTTTGCAACACATCTAATTTAATGTTCCTTGTTGTAGGCGTATAGTATTGCAAATTACCTATAATGACTTAAAGCTTTGCCTTGGATGCTCAGTGGTTATGATTAACTTAATGTATTGCGCACTAAGACCTATGACTCTTAAAGGACTCTTGTTAATTATAGCTTATTCATCGTAAAATAACATTGGCAATATAATCATTTATATCGATATTCACTAAGAGGTGCATTCACTTTATCAATATCTATGTTGATTGTTGTGAGTTGCTAAACTAACAAATATTGACCTTCCTTTAACAATGTATTCCTTTCGAGATCCTGTAAGTCTAGGATATAAATTGGACCACATTCAAAAAGCTATAACATTATTTAAATCTATTGTTATCTAGAAAAACAGATAGAATGTATTTAAAAAGCATATGAAATACATTTTATAAAAATAAAACACATTTTATAAAACAGATCTACAAAAACAGATAGAATTTATTTAAAAAGCATATAAAATCACCAAAACGTTTCTTCTCTTCAACGTGTCCACTGCTGGACATAGGTCTTCCTCATTCTGCGCCAGACCCAGATCCCTCATCCAGCCTCCGCCATTGCAAGTCGTCGAAAACAAGCTCAGGTGATCTAATAACAAAAACATTTGCCCAGTCTTGGCCTTTTTGAGGGCTTATTCAGAATGATTCCAATGACATCAAAGTGTTATCATTCCATATCTTCACAGTTATTGCTGATGTGAAACATCGCCATGAAAGCGCGCATCGCGTCGGATATTCGCTAAAGTGGCGGCTTGAGACAAAGCAGCCCGCTGGATCCGCTTATTTCCGCCCAGACTCCGCCGGATGACTGCGGGGAGCGTCTTTTACGGTGCAACATAATGCAACAACGGAACGATTTTCAACTCTATGCCTGATAGAAAAGTTAAATATTTGTGTTAGCGGGAACGTCCAGACTTAACTATCTTAGGCATGTTGTCAGCGAAAAGGGAAACTGAAGTGAGTTACCGTTAGGGCTGCCCAGGTTCCATTATTACTGTGGGAATCTTGTATGTTTTTTGATAACACCTGATTAGAATAATAGTTTTTTGTTGTTGTCTGTAATAGTTGCATTTTCCAGGGGAAAACAACGATAAAAAAACTATTGTTTGGTGGGAGTTTTTGTTTGCTAATCAATCTTGGGCAAATGTAGAGAGTCACGGCGAAGTAGCATCTTTTGGGTCCCTAACTCGCTTTGGCCAAAGCGGCGCTGTTTGTGGTCCCTCAATTATGTAATTCATAGGATGAAGTTCTTATCCAGCAGTGGTAACGAACGTTAAAATTTAAGAAAAACTTTTGTCTATGACTCATGTTTAAAAAAAACAGTTAAGATCTATTGTGTCTGTTGGATATATTCGTTTGTGTCGGTAAATAACAAAATGTTTTGCACTCGCATCTAACTCGTGAATTTAGCAGGCAACCCTAACTGGTCGGTAAAATACATTTGCGGGCGATGTTCACGTAGCCGGTGAACTAGTGTTTATCTAGTATCGCTGCGATTTGAGCAGGAAATTGAGTTTCTGAAAGCTGCCGTACGTGAACGGTGGGGCTTTGAGGATGTACAACATATACCCGAACAGCCTTTGAACTTAAAACTGCCTCGGTAATTTGAATTAACTCGTTTTAGTAACACAAACTCCTGCTATAAGATTGAGTTTTGGAATGTTACAAGATTTCCGGGCAATAAACCTTCCTCAGTTCAAAACAACGTAACAGTTTTCAATGGCGCGCGTACGTATAAAGCTTCAAGATGATGTCACCGTTGTAAATACGCGTACTCATTCATTACGGGTTGAAAGGAAGTCGCGTCGCGTGAGAATCGTGTCACCGCCGACCCCTCGCCCGAGCCACCCCACCCCCACCCGCGATTATTATGCTAAGTGTCTGTTGGTTGTAGCCGGGGCGAGTTTTTCGCGCATCTGCTATTTATTTACGCGCTTTATATTCATGGAGTCGCGTAACCGCGTAACTTGGTTCGCGAGCTGTACCTTACAGTTCATTACGCACCGGTACAAGTTTACGATTCTCCTTTGGAATAGCTAAACTCACCCTTATCGCTTATAGTTAAGGTTCCCGGCTGCGGGGTGCGTAAATAGGTTATCGGGCGCACCCCGCGTGACGCTCTGTCAAATGTCGTTCGATTGATTTCGCTGCTAAAGTACTTTTCGAATTTATGTTTAGTGTGGAGTAAATAACATAGTTGCTGCTCTTTCCCCCTTTCCTTATTTTACGTACGTTATTATGAAACGCAGAATAGACTTAATCCGTGTTTTTTTTAATATCCATTGATGTCGTTTTCAATGCCATATTTCTTCGCAAGAGTATAAATGCATGTTTTATCAAATTGTATCTACAGCGTGTATACAATTAAATCGTGATTTTGAAGTTCATCCAAATTGAAGTCTAATTAAACCTTTCCCACTAAACAAAAATATCTTCTGTGAAAACAGTTACTAGTCGACTGCCCGCTTATAACCAATTTATCCGGAATACATACAATCAAAACATAAAATAAAATCTTGATCTAAACTCATGATTCATAATGATAAATATTCATAAATTCCACGCTACCGTCTAGGCAAATCTTAACAAAAAGTAAGAACACAATTAGTTTTTGTAACTAATGTAGCCATTTCAATCATGGATTTGGATGAATTTATTTATATTGGTATTAGAAAAGGCGAATTGACATGTAGCGAATTGAATTAATAGCTTATGTGTTAGATAGCGCACTGTGAATAATAGCTGGGGTTTCATTATTGTTATCAGTTAAATCATTTTATTAATATATCTAGAAGATATCACCAACTAAAAAAAATACATATATAAAATGAACTTGCACTTTTCCCAATTAGAGAAAACCCAGCTAACTAATCAATACCTAAATGATGGTCAGGATAACCTCGTTATCGAATTCAGGCTGATTAAAACATATAGATTTAAACGTCGCTACAAAATATAGTATAGCGAAATTTATTTATAAATTGAACCGTATTGAATTTTGGTACTGTTTCATCCCAGTGTTTTATTTATACCATACTTATTATGCGCTGTTCAACTATATCTAAATAACTTGAAAATTGTCTTTCAAATAGCAAAACTTTAAATTCTAGAGCTCCAAAATTTCAATAACGTTGGGAATTTATTCCGAAATTAAGTAGCGAACAACGTGCACAGTGGGACACGCACGCCGCGGGGAGCCTATATACCACGACTAATGCTCAAAACTAACTTTGAACCTTACAACCCTCACAACAGAATCCAAATGCCACCAACATGTTGAACTGGAGTGAAATTTAACAAGGATTTAAAATCCCCAGCGGCGTGGCTCCCTACACGATGATCAATTTCCAACGCTAAAATGTTATATTTCATTTTACAAACCCAAAAAGAATACAATATTGGCTTCGATTTTAATTGGGTTTTAATCCGGCCTCTTGTGGGGTTTTGGGTTTCGCGAGGACACTTAGCGTTCTTCAAGTTGAATTAGGTGAAGATGTGTCAGTAAAATTTTACATAAACTGTTTCCGCTTTATGAAATGTTCATTCATATATGGCTTTTGGTATAATGTATTAATATATCTATGTTTTTCATTATATATACAAGCGCGGTACAAAATCAAAAAGCGTGAACACATCGAAATCAGGTGCCAATTATAACGTTGCAAATTGTGCAGTAGCTGCTCTTTGTAGTGGCACTAACCCTGTAGTTATTCCATCAGAATCCCGGGGTGCGGTGCATAATCAGTTCCCTAGGGGTGTAAACTATGTGCGAACGACAAAGGGCCGCCATATGTCCGCGTATTTGGAAGAACATGATTTAATATTTTTAGCTAATGGTTTCCATATAACACACTCGTGGTTAGATTCTGCCGAATACAGTGCAACTACTATGTATATTTGTTTTCAAAATATTCCATGAGTAGATTATTGTATAAGGAAAGCATTGTATAAGGTAAGTAACAATAGTTTTGGTTTTTACATAGGTATAACTTATTTCCAAACACCCATCAATTTGCTGCACTGGGCCCGCGTGGTAGCTTATGTATGACCCAAACATCCCATCACCATGTAATAGGAAAGGCTTGTCCGTAACGTTACAGGCTGAATGATTGATATTTCTAATGCTTCCTATACACTACTCACGAAGTTCCTAAGTAGTCCAAGACGGGCAGAGTATTGTAGAGAGGTACCTCGTGAACGCATCATGCAATTTCGAGCCCTTTCAATCGGTCCCAAAACCCGACAAGAAATGGAAGTCACCCGAAGCGACGTAAATTTGAAGTAAGCCGAAGTGCCTCTACACTACCGTATTCGTCTAACCTCGTACAACTTCGCGTGTAGTGAAGAGGACGGGTGAAGCTCCATTTTAATGCTTGCTGGATGTGTAAAGCAGCAATGTGCAACCCGGCAGTTCGTTAGTTATTTTAGTAGTCAAATTAAAAATATATCCGAGGTGAGTTAGAGGTTAGGTAAAATAACTGAGGAAATAACAAAAAAAAAGACATTTCATTTATGGTATTACAAGTAGGAGGTGGTGATCTGGCAGTGAAGTCTAACAAGGTTGTTAGTCCGGCCGATCATTCAATTGGTGACCCTACTTCAATATGTAGGCATACATGTGCGGGTGACTATTTTGCTCTTTTCTACGCCTACCAATTACAGCACACTGTGTTTCACATGAAAAAGGTTTTTAGTACACCGTGTGCATCTAATGAATGGAATTACGAGCTCCGACTGATTGATATTATAATGTGTATTCGTTATGGTCGATTTTATGCTGGCATTCATTTTGTTTCCATGGTATGAGTCTGTTGTCCGTTATTATGTAGTTAAACAGTACTCCAAAACTTCATATTTTTTTAAAAATAAAATAAATCCTAGAACAATGTTAGTATTAATTTTGTTGGTTAGTTACCTTAGTTTACCTTAATATTTAATAACATTATTTTGTTTATTCTTTATATTGAGGTCGTGGAATCTTGTTTTAAGTGATCATTATTATATTTTGTTCCAAAAGGAGGATAATCCTTTTTATTTCGTTATTTTACGCTTTCGTACAAATAGGTGTATGGATGTATTTTTTGTCCCCAATGTCTACATATCCTTTAAACTGAGGTATACTCCAGTATCGCTTAGTGAAATACCTATAAACACTAACGCCGATATACTTAACATTAAAATGAGATCCAATCGTTAGATGAAATATGAGTAAATACAGCGATGAATATAAACTGGTTATCGCTGACCTCTGCATCTTTGCAGCCGCGTTCCCACACAGACCTCTTACAAAACATTGCTGATATACATATGTAAATGTTATTTCATTCTATACAGATCTACGAGGAAGCTCATGGGTAGGCGTGTTCAGAACGGGGCTTACTCTAAATGCCCCATAACTCATAATTTACTACACGTTACCACTTCACGAATACTATGACAATACGACAAACTATGTCGATTTATATGATGTGTATTTGAAAATTTTATTATGATCATGTTAATTTAGATTGACTTGATTAGATTAAGATACTCTTAGGTATCGAATATAGAAATCCTAAGATATTAAGGATCAGCTAATAAAGTAAAAGTTTTATTTTAATCGATATAGGAAACGGTTTTTTATTTAAGATAAATTCTACAAAATGAGTTTTCTGAAGGTTTCTGTGTGGTAAAGCCTGTTCTTTCCAGAGCCATGCTGTACTGGTTTATGTTAACGAGCAAAATAATGCTTGTTTCTAACGTGCGGTAGTAAAGAATTATTCTTAAATCTCTCAAAAATGAATCATCATCAAAAGAGTCATGCGTATGAAAACGGCGTAACTCACCGTGCTATTAAATCATATCTGATTTATAATTCTTTGTTTCAAAACGCAACTGCCGCGACTGGTACATCCATAAACTAGTCCGGTTTGATTTAAACCCTGTGCAGTCGTTACCGCGTGTTGTAATAACTTACCTATAACTAGTTGTTCGACTTATCGTGTTTACTTAGTCAACTTTCAATTACACGTTTGCGATTGAACTTAATTCGCACATTCCGATAAACTTTACACGATAACTTTTTTTCTTGGCTAATATATTTTATTGGCACAAAACATTTCAACCAACACATCGAAAAATTTTGAATGATACCTATTGGATAATTTGTATAGGCATTTCAAACATATTGCGTATTGTCAGACGCAGTAGTTAAAATTACTGTATGTTGATTAGGTATATCTACATTATTATTGTTTGCAACAGTCGTACAACTTTGATATAGTGATTTCCTAGAACAATTAGTTCGCACTTTGAACCGCTTATCAGCTGGCTGTGAAGGCTATTCTATTTATAAGTATGTTCTGAAATACAATACAGAGGCAAACGTCCTTGGTATGGTACAGGTACCTACTAGATATTAAGCCTATTTCCATTCCATTTCCCCTTTAACCAATTCTTTGCCCCATGCGCGGAGCACTAACATAATATTATAATAATTAATTTACAAATATATAATCTTAAACTAAAAAGAGTACGGACCATGAGTCTACAGATGTAATTTTATTAATAAAAAAAAATGACAACTTCATACGAACCACCTTACCAGCAACGTTACGCTGCTGCTCTGCCGATCGTAGTAGTAGTAAAATATAAGTACCTTTTCATAGTAGTGAAGTCGCTACTCGTCACGTGCGGTTTATACAATAAGTGGAAATCACTTTACTGTGGGTTTTCCCTTCGTTCGTGTTATGTGACGAAGTGATCAACGGAAGTGATAAACATTTTCGAGACGAGAAATAGCTGTTAAATTTTGAATAAAATGGGGCACTATAAATGTTAAAACATTACAAAAACGCTTTAACTGGCTTTATTTAGCTAGGGCAACTAGGAAACGTACCATTTGTAATTTACTTTTAATTTATAATTAAACAACCCTAACACCGAAAATAGATTCCATACATTATAGTATTGATGAACTTTCTACCCGGACATTAGTTATATTACTGTGCCAATTAGGACCTAGCTTATCTCTGAATCTGCCAGACCGACCCAGTTATTCAGCTAATTGATTTATGGTCTCTGCAAAGGCAATCAAATATCTGATTAAGCTTTCCTTACAGAATGTTGGGTAAAACTTCATAATTCGAATTTCAACTGATAGAGAGACGCCAAGGTGCCGAGATATTATTATGGTTTAAGTCTGTTTTCTTGGTGCGCGGCTTTTCGATAAATTCGATATACTATTTACAAAATATCTTGTGTGGACTACTATCTTAGTCAAATATATATACTACTATACATTCTATATGCATATTATGCCCATCTTGCTTACAAAGAAATGGTTTTGTTGAGTAGTTAAATTTATATTAACCAAGAAAAAAAATACGAATTGAGAGTCAAAGCGATGTGTATTATGCACTTGTTTCTAAGAACTTGTCTAATTGTTTCAAGATGCTAAAGATTGCAAAGTGCAAGGGCGGCGACAGAGGGAGACACGCTAGGCTTGACGCCCCGATCCTATCGGGTCACGCTCAATTGTCGTATATTATATTGTTTAGATAGCCGTCAGCAATTATCAAGCTTCATGGAAACATACGTCATTACAAAGCACCACGCGCGGACGTGAGTGACGTCCCTCCGACACGGCTGACAGGAAACCAAATTGAAAATTTCAAAATATTTTATATAGACATACTCAAGAGACGACATTACGTTATTGTAAGGTATTTATTATTCCAAGTGTATTTCGGAAAATGATTATCCTTTCGGGTTTACAATCCTATTACATATTTGTTTTTTTTATTAATTCTGGGTTTCAATCATTTGCAAGGATCATTATGGACTTTGTTTATTACCACGCACTTTAACTAAGACAAAAGTCATAGACTACTCTTAATCACCCATACGACCTCCAAATCAATTGTCTCAATATACATAAACCTAACAGTATTAATAACAACGTACTACAATAGCGAGAAATAAAGCGCCAACAAACTCTGTATATAGCTCTCGATATTCGAACGGAGATTACAATGTAACGCGGCGGGTCGACGACCGAAATCGGCGCGGGCGCGACCTTGCATCTCTGCCTCACCTACATACGCCGGTGTCGGCGACGCGCCCACTTTTGCTTTCGACATTCGCAAAAAATATAAGCAGTGAACAGACGCGATCGAGATCCTATACTCTGTTATAGGCGCAAGGTTGCGTGACCAAGCCGCGACCATTGCTGTACAAGCCCTAATTGTGTTCAAGGAACACTCTTAATTGTTGGCACCACTAATTAAAAATGTAAAAAGTTGAAACAGCAAAAACGCTAACACATCTTTCTTTTAGAAATGATTTTGAAAATTAGGTCAATTAGAAACAAAGCTCCTAGTGAAGTGCGAAAAGAAGGGGAGGGCTAGCTATGAGTATAGCGCGGATTCACAAAGAGCGGAGCTGCACCCTTGAAGCGTAGAGACGCCACCCGCCACCCTATTCACCCTCCAAACTCGCCCTTGTACAAAAAGTCTCACACTGCGGTGCCAACAAAAATAACACCAAAATCTCAACCACAAAGTTCATAATCGACCGTGAGCAACTTCTAAGTGTCAAAATTGTGTTATCCGAAATTTACCTGTGGATCTCACCTAACAAAAGATTGTAAAAGGAGTTATGCGGGGAATGCTTCCCGAATAAATATGCTGGACATATATGTGGGAGTCTTTCTGTATGAATTAATAAACGCGACGTGCGTTAATATTAAAATGTGAAGTCTACTGATTGATAACATGTCAAGAGAAATGAAAACATAAATGGAGTGCCATTTCAAAGCCGGAGACGAATTTGTTCATTTGTCACACACAGTGGCGTCAAGCACCGTCAAATCGTGCGGTGAATGTCACGTAGCCGAAAATAGTTTGTGTGTGTGCGTCGTTCGGACGGTCGGTCAGTGCAGTGGCGCGTCTCGTTGCGTCATGCACTGGACGCAGGGCAATGCACCTTGCGCTTACAACAACCGATGCTCGCCGTCCCGCTCTCGCGGCCGTTCGTCTATCCTCGCATGCGATCGATCGCTACCATTCAACAGCTGATTGTCATTAAACGCAATCGGTGACACTATTATTATTTATGAACCAGTTACTACTACGGCTACACTACTTACTAGTACCATGAATTCAAGTTGCGGTTGTTTTAAGTTTTCCCAATATCCATTTAAATTTTAAACATCAATGTTGTAAATTATATGAATAATAATCCATCTTATCGAAATTTGTTCTTTAGGCTAACTGTTTATAGCCCAGAGCATTGTATAATTAATAACTGCCACAACATCACTATGAAAACTAGATTTGAACCTTGAGTTTTTAAATAATTCATCCCTCACCCAAACATTACAATTAAATAATCTATTGAAATGTATTTCATATCAGTTGGTGTTATTATAAAAAAATATCTGAATACGTCGTCTAACAAAAACGGTGAATTGTTTCAGTGGCGTGGCGGTGCTGAGTCCGACGGAAAGCGGCGGTTGCAGCGGTAGCGATATCACCGAGCCTGGCTCTCCGCGCAGCCCCGAGTCGTCGTGCAGCGCCGCCGAGGAAGCGAGCAGCGCGGGCGCGCGCATGCCGCCCTGGGCGAGCGACCCGGCGCCGCCGGCCCCGCGACGACTGCCGGCACAGCCCGCGCCACACCGCCGCCCGCAACCTCCCATCCATCGCCGCATCACCGAGTACTTCAGCCACAAGATGAAACCGCCCAACGGCCTCAAACGCGACTCCAACGTCGCCAACAATGATGACACCAAGCGGAAGTGCCTACCCAAAAACGGCGTCACGCATGACCTCGAGAAATACATCTCGTACTTATCCCAGACGCTCAGTCCGAAAGTTTTGATGGACGTAGGAAAAACAGAACCGGGCGTCAGAAAACCAAACCATTCGGCTGTTAACGGTGTCGCCGATGTTAAACCAACAGACCTTAGTAAAATGGCACAAAGTACGAACGGCATGCTCGATTTCAGCAGGGTCAATGGTAAAGAAAAAAATATTACAAATATGAATGGTTTTGTTGAAGTTCGCCACGGAAGTGATTCGTTCACCAAAGATAAACCTTCAAATCAAGGGCTTTCGAATGGTTTGGTCGACGGTAAAAAGAAAACCAGCCTTGATAATAAAACTACAGACCCATCCGCCAATTGCACAATGTATACTAATTCTACACTTGCAGCACCCTCTAAAAGAAAAATACCCATACCTTTGTCTAACGAATTAGCAGGAGTTAGAATAGCTCCAGCAACATCTGCTAGTAGCTCTCCGAAAAAAGTCAGTGTGTCTAAAGCAGATTCTTCGCGAATGAATGGAGTTGTTAGTTCCACAACCAAATTAGACAGTAGAATGAATGGAGTAACTTGTGGATCTAATAACTTAAGCTTAAATTCTAAAACGCCCATAACAAAAAAGGAAGCATCAAAGAAATCTACTTCAGCAACAAAGCGGACCAACCGTAAGTCTTCTGCGTGCATTGCTAACAGTAAAAATCTCACGTGGTCCAAAGCTAATAACCTAAAGCAAGTTCAGCTACAGCAACAAAATTGTGTTAATTCTACACAGGGTTCACCTAAAAAGAGTATTCCGGGTGAAACAAATACACCAAAGATGAACATTCCAAATGGTGTCCGGCAGGTACCAATGACGGTTAATGGTAATCTTGGAAATCTTAATGTGCCTGTTACAAACTTGCAGAACTGTCACCAAATTAATATCCCTCAGCCATGCAATGGGACTGTTAATTCAAATAACCTAGCTTCATTTGTAGCGGTTCCTCAAAATGTCATGTTAACAACCCTGAGGATACCGCAGAACGGAATACCGGCACAAACATTAACGCAACAAAGTAATATGTCCGCTTTCAATCGGTCAAATGTCACAGGCCATGTGTCAAGTCCGACAAAGTTAAACGGCCAATTTGTGTTTCCTCTAGTGCAGAATATAAATGGAACTGTTGTACAAATACCCAACTTAATGGCAAAAATGCCAAACTTTGTTCTTCCTCCAACTCCACAATTAACGACACAACCAAGACAAGACCATTTACAAAATCAACAGGCAGCACAAATTTTGATCAATGGAACGCTTTTGAAATTGGCAAACACAATGACATCAGCATATCCAAACGTCAATAAAACGACTCCTGCGACAAGCCAATCTATTCCAGTGATGAACAAAAACGTGCCAGGTATCCCGCCTGGAATAACGGTACAATCGAAACCAAATTACACGGTTAATTTTAGTCATCCCGTGCTAATGCAGCAACCAGGATTTATTGTGACGTCAGTGCCAAATATGAATGTAAAAGAAACGTGGAGCTATACAAATACGAATGTGCTCTCATCATCTCAGACTACGTGTTCGAACCCTATTGTTCACCATCCACCTCCTATTGTTGCCAACTTTACTACTCAAGCTTTACATTCAAGTAGTATTCCAATTGCTCCGGTGAAACCACCTGATAATCCAATTCAAGGTACAGAACCGCCCAGTAGTACAGTAAAAGAACCTAATGAAATTAGCGATGTAACAAATTCTAAGTGTGATATACCATGGCTTTCAAAAACTGTCAATAATAACATTGTGTCATTAGATTCTAGTAAGTTAAATTCGAGGCATTTTGCACAAGTTAGCTTATCGGAAAAATTAGGAGAATTAGAAGTAGAAAAAGTAACGGCATCGAAGATTATAGAAGATGAAGATATAGATATGAAGTGTGATGTCAGTACTGATGAGAATCTAAGAAAAATAGAGGAGGTTGCTCGACGCGAGGAAACTCTTTTCACACAAATAACTGTATTGAAGGATGTGTCTTCTAATGTTCAAAGTACTGTGATAGAAGCGAACTTCTGTAGTACCACTACAGAGTCGTCGGAGTCTGGCATAGGTACAGATAAGTCTATTGACTCACCTAGCGATTCTCAGACTAGTAAGGAATGTGATGACGACTCATCACTTTCTTTAAGTGTGAGTGTGTGTTCAGAGGAAGTGCAGAGTAGTCAGAAGAGTCCAATTCTAAAGCAACCTAAGACATTAAGGTTCCCTCCGAGAAATCCTACAAAATCTGGTAGTGATAAAAGGACGTCAAGTACTGATACTACATCAACTATTACTGTTTGTTTGTGGGAGAACTGCAAGAATGAATTTGAATGTGATACTGATCTCTTGGAACATTTACAGGTGAGCTATTACGTTTTATTTACTATAAAATCAACAACAACTTATTTAGGAATGCTATTGTCCTTTGCTAAATACTGTTAAAATTTACATGTAATATTGCATCATATCATGTTTAAATTACTATAGGACAAAGCTAAATTTAACACCTTATTTCTTGCCCGATCCGTCCATGAATGTGTGGTAACGTGCGGGACGATCGAAGTTGCCCAATATTGGTCCCATTATCATATTTAACTTATGAATCCTTATCGACTCGATAAGAAGAAGCTAAATTAGTTTACATTGTTTATACATTTTTGGGCTGAAACTCTATAGGGCTTACATATTTGAATGCATATTTTTAAACTACGCGGTACTAATCTCTGAATTTTACAACACAGGTATTGATGTGTTAAAAATAACTATTCCTATTGCATTTCCAGTCTGTACATGTGGAAAGTCAAGCTGGAAAGGAGAATTACGTGTGTCTCTGGGAGAGGTGCAAAGTTCGGGGCAAGCCGTCGTGCTCCCGTCTCTGGCTGCAACGGCACGCACTGTCACACGGCGGGAACAAACCCTTCAAGTGCATTGTGGACGGCTGTGACAAGCGGTTTTCTACTCAGGTACAATCTTTGTCTTTGCTTCTTCATGTCACAGATGGGAGTTGACTGCTGCTAGTACTCGCCTGTTAGCTTAGTCATTACATATTGAGTTTTCGAATTGATATTGTTAAAGTTGTTTTTTGATTGCATTTCTCTTTTTATTGAAAATGGACTTTAATATGGAAATGCAAGCCGTTTATATAACTATTTGCAAATTGGTTCATGTATTAGGGATGCCTTTAATGTGTATTGTCTTCGAACGTTAATGTCAACATGAAGTTTAAATCTATTTTAAATTGAATGGTGTTTCTTCAAAGGTCTTTTGGCCTATATTTTCAAAACTTTTATTATTCAGTGCCGAAACATTAGGCTCATTTATTACTTGTCGTCATAATTCAGTTTATCCATTCTCTTTTAATTGTGTACATGTACTTTTTTAATAAGCATTTTAATAGTGATTCGTAAAATTTAAATCGATTTGCGTTTAAATAAAATAGGATTTTGCTTTCAAATGTTTTAATGCTTGACTCACATTTACGTGTTTTGATTTCTTCAAATAAAGATCACTCTGATCTGATTTCATTTAATTAATTGCAGATTTGTGATTGGCAAGTTATTAATATTTGATCTTGTTCACGTTATATAAGTAACTCTTAATCCACTAACAAGCTATTTAGCTTATTATTTGAGTAAAATAGAGATTCCAATTGCGTTGAATTTTCGTGAAATTTAATCATCAGCTATAATATTGCCGGAAAAAATTTTGTTCTTCCATATAAAATTGCTTTCTTAAAAAACTAATTCGTGTCATAAAGTTTTGCTAGATATCATCTATCTATGTATTTATTTATTTCTTGTTCCAAGTTGTTTACTCCGATGTAGAAATTTTAATCTGATCGTTTCGTGTACTGAGCTGAGCATAAATGTATGTTTTATTTCCCAAAGGGTTACAAGACTGCACAACCAAGGCCCTTGACGAATGGAACCGCTACGGATTTTATTATTTTATGTCGACATTAAACTTATCTTACGTTAACACAAAGATAAATTTCTTGCCCGACGTATTTTCTTTTCGTTTTACCCACGTACTTCTGGACTGGTCGCTGATGCGCGTTAAAGGACGATTCAAGTATTGTGATAGGTTTTAATTAGTTCTAAGTCTTTTTCAGGAGGAGCGTAGTTTTGAGGACCTTAATACCCAATACATTAATACCATAGAGTTGGAGATGCTCACATTGTCAATGAAGTTGTCCTTATTAGTTCATTCAGTACCATATAATTATTTCAGTATTAGATTCTATCACGATAAATTTAACGTGGACGTGTATAATTACAGATTTTACTGGAAAGGCACGTGAACAACCACTTCAATGAAGTTTCACCTGGGGCCAATGGTAGCAAGAAAACAGCTGACAGTGCATCCAAGTTGATCCGACGGAATGGCAAGAAACTGCGGTATAGAAGGCAACCTTGGTCGGGTATGCTACATTTTATAACTTAACTCAGTTTGTGTACGGTTCAGATCATACACCAAGACAAATGATATGATAAATAAAAGAGTCTGTGTTGCTAATTGATATAGATATGATATGATTATATAATAGGTACATGATATGAGTACACATCTAAACCGCGCGGGGATTTAGGTGAACTTAGTAATTATTGCTAAATAATGAACTAAGCGGGAATCTACTGTAGACTGTACAGTTTGTTAACCCGTTGAACCCGCATGTCATGCTCTACGACAAGATGGAGTTGAATATATAATAAAATTTTTGTTATTATGATTCTGATGATTGTAAATTAGGTTTTTTCTTTACACTAACCTTTTTGTTAACGTTATGACGTATTGGACCTATTTTTAAGCCGGTATGTTTGTTTAAATAAATAATAGTAACAACGGCGTACGATCATTATCAACATTAATTAAAAAGACTATAACCTACTTTAATGACCACTTGATATTTTGGGAATGAGACATTCTAGACTGAAAAAAGACGTTTATGCCGGTGACAATTAACAATAGTAGTAGTATTTTTTTCATGTTAATAATATATGTTCCAGCGCGCATGTTCGACTACTTCGACGCGGGCATGACGGAGGGTCTCGCGTGGCGGTTGTCGCGCGCGACGCGGTGGCGTCTCGGCGGCGCGTGTCCGCTGCGGGAGCCGCCCGGCCGGCACACGCTGGCGCTGCACGCCGCCGTCGTCGCCACGAGGCGGAGCCACGCCGCTGCGCCCACGGAGGCGCTGCTCACATACTACCCGCACCATGTGTA
The DNA here is from genome assembly GCA_019425675.1 of Leucinodes orbonalis. Taxonomy (NCBI): domain Eukaryota; kingdom Metazoa; phylum Arthropoda; class Insecta; order Lepidoptera; family Crambidae; genus Leucinodes; species Leucinodes orbonalis. Next base: position 19,681 of record PQWD01013955.1, on the reverse strand, counting down.
AGTTACGCTCATACTGGTTTTTACTGTAGCACGAGATAACGACAGGAGGCGATCACCAATGTCATGTGCAAGTTACGCTCTTACTGGTTTATAGCGTAGCACGAGACGGAACTCCGCGGCGCTCACTGAGGCGCTGCTCGCGTATTACTCGCATCAAGTGTAAGTTACGCACTCATTGTTTTGGATGGCGTCTCGGCGGCGCGTGTCTATTCGCATTGTTCTGTACCGTAGCACGAGACGACGGCAAGAGGCGGTCACCAATGTCATGTGCAAGTTACGCTCTTACTGGTTTATAGCGTAGCACGAGGCGAACGTACTCCACGGCGCTCACGAAGCCGCTACTCGCGTAATACTCGCATCAAGTGTAAGTTGTCTCACTGTTTTGGCTGGTATCTCTCGGCGGCGCGTGTCCGCTACGAGAGCCGCCCGGTAGACACACGCTGGCTCTGCACGCCGCCGTCGTGGCCACGAGGCGGAGGCACGCCGCTGCGCCTACCGAGGCGCTGCTCACATACTACCCGCATCATGTGTAAGTTACGCTCATACTGTTCTGTACTGTAGCATGAGACGACGACAAAAGGCGGTCACCAATATCATGTGCAAGTTACGCTCTTACTGGTTTATAGCGTAGCTCGAGACGGAACTCCGCGGCGCTCACTGAGGCGCTGCTCGCGTATTACTCGCATCAAGTGTAAGTTACGCTCGCACTGTTCTGTACTGTAGCACGAGATGGCAATCCGTGGCGCTCACCGAGGCTCTGTTCACTTACTATCTGCATCATGTGTAAGTTACGCTCGCGCTGGTTTGTACTGTATTACCAGGCGACCGCACTCCGCGGTGCTCACTGAGATGGTGCTCACATACAACCAATACCATGTGTAAGTAAGGGTCTTACTGTTTTGTACCGTAGCACGAGACGACCGCGCTCCGTGGCGCTCACTGAGGCGCTGCTGACTTACTACTCGCATCAAGTAATCGCATATAAGTTACGCTCTCTCTGTTTTGTTCAAGTGTGAGAAAGCCGTGCTTTATTAGGCATGAATAAGCAGAGTCAAACCACGGCTGCAATGAAAACTAATCTACAAGCTCCAGTCCTGTTAGTTACAAAGAGTACTCAAACTTATTTTCTCATGAATAAACTCCCAATGTTGATCCGAACTCTGAAAAATATCATTATTATGTTTATAGTTTGAACTAGTTAGGGTATTATTTATGATGAACTAATGTATCGAACAATTCTTTGTTTATTTATTAATTAAAGCGTTAAAATCAGTTCATAAAATAACAATGGTATGTTGTTATTTATTGTAGCTGTATTCAAAGGATGTGGGTTCGATTCCCACGAGACGATCACATACTGAAAATCAGTTTGTGCCATTTTATCCATATAAGTTAGCAAATTGCAGTTTGAAAAAATTTAAACTATTTTTCTAAATATAATTTCCGATTTCGGTCTGTAGCATTAATGATTTTGATAATAATATTAAAATCATTTTTGTGATTCCTGCAGATTTGCCATCGGTTTGTTAAATGCTTGTAACTTAATCAGGTAACACAGGTGGGTTACATGGACTGTGACTTTCTATTGAGTTTATGCCAAATGATTACCACCGTTTTGGTCCGAAGTTCATCATTGTTTATAGACTGCATTTTGACGTCGCTACTCTCTGTCTAGATATTTTTAAACTCAATAAATTATATTTTTTTTAATCCATTGAAAGCCGGGAATAGACACAATACAAAATCAATTGTGTCTGGCGCTTTAATCCGTCATAGGCGATCAAAGGGTTAAAATCATCATTTTATTCATGTACCTTTATTTTTAAATTCAACTCACTTCTCACTTTTTAGATGTCTTCATAAGGTTCTGTATAGTTTGTCCCAGAGGTATTTCCTTTTAATTTAAATGCTAACATCACTCCATTTATTTTAGCATGGTTGCTCTGCTTGACTTTTATTTGGCATTGGATCATCTGCATACCAAATTTCAATAAGATAATTACACAACTTATTGATAAGTTGACTAGTGTAACTCGATAGTCTAGAAAATCCAAATCTATAGTGAACTTTGTGAAATAAATATTCCTAATTTACTAACAAGTTCACTTCTACTTTTTTTCAGTTATTTTAATCCATCAATACTCATGCCATTAACATTATACTATGTCGCCATAGAGCGTCGGTGGCTCAATGGTGTGGACTGTCGCCTTCTTACCAGGAGGGCTGAGGTTCGAATCCCGACACGTACCAATGTGTTTTCGAATTTTCGAAAATATTGTACGTTATCCGACGCTCTAACGGTGAAGGAAAACATCGTGAGGAAACCTTCATGCACGCCTGCGAAGAGATTCAAAGGTTGTGTGTGAAGTCGTCCAATCCGCACTGGGCCCGCGTGGACGACTAAGGCCTTATCATCCTATACGGGTAGGCTTGTGCCCCTCGGTGGGGACGTTTAATGAGCTGATGATGATGTCGTCATAGTTTGTAAATACCATACAAAATATACAGATATAACAAATACCTTAGTTAGCCAACTATCCCATTGGCCTCAACAAGATGCACTTGATCCTACCATCATGCTTGGCATGTCGATGTCGCTGTGACATTGTGCCACACAGTTCTAAGGATAACCTACTAACGAAGTTGCTAGCATACAAACTGAGATAGTAAATATATTGTAAAACTGTTTTTAGTTCGTCCATTTGTGATCGTACGCGTTATTTGGACAAATTGAGAGAAGTTTGACAATTGTTGTGTCGATAGTTGTTGCTAGCAACTCTATGGGTTGCTAGTCCTTTTGTGTAGCAGTAAATGTAAGCACATTAGCACATTAATGTTAGCGTTCATACTTAACTTACAATTTAGTTAAATATTTCTTTACTTGTAGGCTTCAAATAACATCAGAGTACCAACATATCAATGGCTTTAAATATGTATACAATTCACATTTTAACCTAAAACAAAATAACATTAAAAAGTATTAACCTAATATAATATTTTAAACAATATGATATCAAACCAATAAGACATTGAATATTATGATTTATTTATTTATTAATTTGCCAGAATACAAAGGAAAATATAGTTGGTACATAGTAATTATCGAGCATGTATTCAGCCTGTGTACAGGCGTGCAAATATTAAAATATATAATAATAGTCAGAAGATTTACAGTTTTAGTTGAATAAAATAATATAATGACTGGGGTAATAAAATTAGAATACACTTATAAATTTTTTAATACGTTGTGTTGCGTCCTTAACGTGTGTTATATAAGGCTGAGAGCTATCTGACAAGAGTAGTCAGCTCGAAAAAAAACTTTTACATGTGCCTTTTAACCATAATCTTATATAATATTGTGACTCATCAGACATCTACATTTTGTCTAGAAGACATTAATCTAGACACCAGTTTAATAAAAGTATTTATGAAACATCGAATAAATATTTATGACTTGTTCACACATGCTGTAAAATCAACGCAATGGGATTACAATATTTCCATTCTCATTTCCATACACAATTATTAAAAATTATCAATAATATCACATCGTTTCTATTTACATTTGACAATACAATAAATAATTTTGCTTAAGTAGTACATTAGTACTCTAATTATGGTCTATTGTAATGCTTCTCCGCCGCATGAATAGTTTACATGTCATGTTCACTTGTTTTGTCGTAGAGGGGACAGCAACCCGTGGATGCAAACACACCCCTGGAAAATATTTTAACATAATATTTATGATTATTTAACTGAGTTCTACTTGGCGTAACTAGGATTAATAAATGGAGTATTCATGATATTTACAAAATGCCGATTAAGTTAACATGAGAGATATACACATATATATTGTTATAAGTGAATGTATTATTTATATTGATTTTATTGGTTGTATTTATGGTGCAATTAACTGTAACCAACCACATCATACGGTTCGGTGCAACAACATTTTGATATTTAGCCACGAAAACTGTATATTGTCCTGAAACATTTCTGTAACCTTTATTATTTGGTTACAGCATTTAAAATAAAGTAAGCTACATATCAAAAAATTTGTATAAATTTTACAAAAAAAAACACGATCCTGAAACTGTGCTATGTATTTAATAAATTAGTTACAGTACTAATATTCAATAAAGCTAAATATTAAAATAATTAATTTAATTAAATGTACAAAGTTTACATATATAAAAAAATATACCAATACGACCAATATATTTTAAATATCATCCCTCAATCCCGGTTACGCCACGGAACCGTTTCACAGATGGCGCTCGTGACACATTGTGTTTGCAACCACCACTGTGTGGCACATATGTTTCCCCCTCACTAACCTACCAACCCTCCACAGGCTGGAAGACGAGTGGGTGCCCGAGAAGGACGTGAAGCGCATCAAGCGAGTGGAGATTGCTTCACTGCCGGCGCACGCCAAGGTCTCGCTGTACGAACAATTCTGCGGGTCTTATCGACGCCCGTCACAGCCTTTGGAGATCACGCAGCCAGTTAAGAACAACCATTTTGGCAAGAAGTAAGTAAAAATGTCGCCAGAGCGAGAAATAGTTAAGTTAAGCATGTATTCGATGCCGGGGAGAGCAAGCAGGATGCAATAAGTGTTTTTTGTGATTTGTATAAAGTTTTCGACTATGTCGACAAGTCTCTATTATTAAAAATTATTAAAGTTGAGACATTATAGTCTCAGACTGCTCAATGAGACTTGTAGAATCTTAGGTATTTTATCTGAACGAGTTACTAGTTACTAAAATATTGTATTAATGGCACACATTTGCCTGGCGCCCTTTTGCGTATAGGAGTGCCTCAGGGTTCTATTTTAGGCATTCTCTTATTTCTAATTTATGTAAATGACCTCCCTTATTTGAAAAGTTTTACAATTAATTACATAGCCCGCCATGTTATGGAAGGTCTTTGCAATATAGCCTCAGAATATCGGCCATATTTTCATAAAACTTAAATGATCAGCCACGTTGAACGAAAGGAAATATATTTATTGAACAAACAATAATCGTTGCATACTTTTCGCTGACGTTGATACGATACAATAAATAAATTGTCATTCTGTATTTCTAGCGGACCAAGGCAATCCTCCTCGCGGGTACTCAACAATCTACTGAAGAAGAAACGCGACGTTCGCAACGATTGTGGACCAGAAGCGATCGCGTTGTTCCGTGAAGAGGAGAGAGTCGCGGCCGTCGCAGCAGTAAATACAATAACTCCAGCACCGATCGCGGGGGCGGCAAAGAGGAAACAAGGCCGTCGGTTTGGTGGCTCTAATGCCTTCTGTCCGTCAGGACGGTAGTCGCCAGTACAACATTGCATAGAGGAAACCAATTTGAACCTTGTTGACTGGTAATAAAGTTTCAATCAATTTGACTTAACTATAAGATCAATTTGAATCTTGTTGACTAGCAACACAGTGGCCTGTATAGGCAGACATTATTTAAGATTTGACAAAGTAAATGCAAACCTTATTGACATGCAAAAGTGGCCTCTGGGCAGAATATTTAGATATTACAACCCAATTTGGACTTTAATGACTTGTAATAGAGTAATACGAAAGTACTGTTGAAAATACTTGGTTTTACACTGACTGAAGCTTACAGTAGTCGCCCGCCTACGTAACTAGTATAAATTTGTGAACATTGACTGACATTTTAGAATGAATTACGGAACCACGTTTTTATCTTTGGAAACACTGACTGATGATGTCTAACCTATATAAGCAGTTCGACTACGATCAATGTTATAAATTGTAAATTAAGATTATTTCTGTTAAATTATCAAAGTTCGGTCAACAACATATAACCATTCGATTTTAAAATACCTACGCCTTTTTCACATTTAAAAGATTCAAGATACTTTCAATTGATTTTCTTTTAACTTATACCTTCTAGCAAAAGGGTAATTTGAAATGGAATTGTTTGACTTCATGTACTAAGCATATAAATACTTACCGTACACGGTTCTGAAGTAATAGCAATTAAATAATATTACCAAATTTAGGATACATCTTTTGAAATGTACGGAGTAAAGCAACATGTGATATATGAATGAGGTGCCTCTGCAATCGGATTCAAATTGAAATTTGAAATATATAACAGAATTTTATATTTACATTGAACGTTAGTATAATAGTCTTTAAACAAAGATAATGTAATTTATTTTTATAAAATTAACTGTTACAGATATTTGTTTCCTTTTTTCATAAATGAAAACTTTAGTCTGTAAAATATTTTTCAATTTTCAATTTGAATCCGAATTCAGTGATAAATGTCTCTCATAATATCGAGACAGCGTGATGTCGCTATTTTTATATCAAGCCACAGGTGTTGGAAAGACGTTAGTGGTTTTTGAAATGACGGAATATGCTCGTTTTGAATTAAGTCATCTATGTAGATTCAATTGTTTGATGTGGTATACAATCATGCATTTATTGCAGTTTTATCTTCATTTCTCGTCAAATGGCCTTAAGTCCAAGTTAAGAGAAACTATTTATAAAGAGTATGTATTCAAGTGATTGATATAAAAAAAGTGTTGCCTCCTCATTTCTAAAACTATCTGCGTGTATGTCGACAATAAATTCAGTTATTTTGAAATCAGGGCTTCAATTCTAATAATTTACTGATTTAAATATCCAAGTGTAAATTTTGTATTCCATTACACCTTATGTTTTAATGGTTAGTGTAATGATTTGAAATAGAAATTGTACCGTAGAATGATTTTCCAATAAAAATATTACATTAAACAACGAATGCGTGCAAAAATTTACTATTGAAAAATAACGATCATATTAGCGAATTTCAAAATTAACGGAATTGGAGCCCAGTGTTCAAATGTGTCCGTTTATCCATAGCGCTTCCGTTAGATGTATCCATAGCCCGATCACGCCGTCACCGGACAGATGTTGATTCTCGCGCGTGTGTACAAGACTGATGATTACTTTATACAATGATGATGATGATGATGATTGGGTGATTAGCTCTGAGGTATGTCGCGACTGGTGTACACCTTCATTTGCTCTTCTGTAGGCGGAAGATATCCAACTTGAGCATTTATGATCTCATCGGTTAATATTGTGTACTTATAAGAAGAATATCCAAGTTTAATACAATTCTCAGATTTGTGTAGGCCTAAAATAGATCAATACACTTAGGTATTCTCCTGTATGACATGAAATTTATGTAAACTTTACACACAAAAAATAATGTAACTAATGTGAGAAGTGTCGGTATTGTACAAAATTTCAAATCAGATTAAAATTCCAGCATAATTTGACCCCGAGTTATACGATTTTCTGTACAAATTCGGGATCAGATTACGCTGGACATGTATATACAAACCCGGTCGCGAAAGACGGAGAGCTTCGGCGGGTGTACATAGCTAGAATGATGTATAAAGGATAGACGCGAACGAGTTTCTAGTAAAGTCGATGTACATTAGATTCTATTTGAGTTTAGTTTAACCCTTTGAACGCCAATGCCACCTAAAGGCGTCAGAAACGATTTTCTATTGTTTCTGGCGTTCAAAGAGTTAACCGAACGTACGGAGTAGTCTGAGTATATATAAGTTAGGTGTAAGTGTCGACGACCAGCGATACGACCACTGCCAATTGTATAGTAGGTTATCCGAGTTGGGATAGTTTAGGGTTATATTGTCGCTTTATTCATGTTCAAAAGCGGCTTGATACGTTCGCTTGAGTGCCAAGGTCTGGACTGACGTTATTTGGCGTTTTATATAGGAATGCAGTGGAGTTTTTGGGTATATTTTAACTATTAATAAAGATAATATAAAATTACAATTCAATTGGGCATGAATATTGGTCGTACAATAGTCTTATAAAGTAAAAACACCAGACAACTCCACTGCAATTTTGAAACGAACATCAAAGTCATCGTGAAAGAGTTAGGGCGTGTATGCACTCGGTGTCTTCCGAACTTGTGTGGACTCACCAAGTGCCTCGGTAGCGCAATACAACGTAGCGTAGTGTTCACCTATATCAGGTATTCGCGTAGTCATATCAGACTAAACTCGCAGTTAGTGCTAGTGTGTTAGAGTTCAATTTTGATATCCGTGTGTTCCAAATGAAACTGAAGCAATTTCCAATGACGCCTTATAGAATCAACAGCTGTCTACGTATAATGTAGTGTATGTCCAACGACTTATTGTAACGTCACTGCCATGATGTGTTTAGTTCTAAAGGTGTGAGTACATCGATACTGTTAGCAATAAATCGTTTGTGATAAGGTAACATATTCGTTTCCACGCACAAGTTTATTTGTATTTTGTGTCATATACAGTATACATACGTTATACAGTGGTGGGTTTGAGTTGAATGAGCGCGTAACGATATGTTGTAATATCAGTTTTGTTGTATACATAAGTGTGAAGGAGTAATACATATTCGTTTTCTGATACGACCGTCTCTCTGCCGTCCATTAGCTAAAACTCCGTTAATTGAAAAACACAATTTTAAGTTCGGCTTATAAGTAATTTAAATCACGATTATACACACTATTAGTGACGAAAAAAAACTTTTAATATCTTTATAGTGATAAAAAGGAATATAAAAAATGCTTTATCCGAAGTTGTTTTTCATTAAACAGGGTTTTTCAGTTTTATATAGAAAAATTGTGGTCGTCAGTTAACGGTCTTTTAGCTAGTGGACGGCAGCTCTGTTATCCTTACATAGTGTTGTTGTAGTGGACCGAGGATACAATATTAATTTGATTAGTGGTAACAATAAACATAACATGCCAATGATTTTGATATTTAATTTGTCAATAGCAGAGTTGTAGGCAAAGTTTAGATGTTAAACATTTTGGATACACCTTATACAGAAGTTGTCAGATCAATGCCTTTTTAGCAATAAGGGATTATACAATTGAATAAAGTAAATTGTGTTCTGTGCTCACAAGATCTCGCTAGTATTTTTAGTTAGTGCCTATAGTGTTAAGTTAGGGTGAATTGTGTGTGGGCGTGTATAATAATATGTAAAACGTATTCTGACTAATAGCTTTGGACGTCGTGGGGGGGTGATTACAGATATTGTATGTGTTAGACTCATTTGTAGAGCGCAAGGACCTTAGGGTAATGAGTAAGATACGCTTGTCATGTCGAGGCGACGGACTAAAACCGCAAGGTGGTCCGGTAGGTAATGTCACTCCTGAAGTGGCCGCCAGGGGCGCTGTACGTTGCGGGAAAAAACTCGAACGAGGTTATTAAATGAAATTTAATTAAGGTTATAACGTTAAGAATGTATGACAAGCGCGCCCTGGCGGCGACCGCGCGTGGCGGATACACTCACGAGTGAATCCAAAGAAATGTAATAGGAAAATTTCTCTAGTAGTCAAGTTGGTGCCTGATTGTCGGTGTGTTGTAAAATCGTATGCTAATCTACCGTTAGACTTTTGGAGAGTTTCCAATGTACTGATTATTATTTTTATAAATTTAAAAACTAGAATAATTTCCCAGCACTGATTGTAGTGCCATATTTTATTGGCTCGATTTGTTTTTATAAATTATTTTTCTAGTGAAATTCGACACCAAAATCAGAGAGACAAAATTCTGTTTTGTTTTATCCGTGTAACAATATGGACTTGTATATTTGATCTCAAATGTAATCGACCGGCCGGCGGGGAGGTCCCGTTCGGTTCCTAAACGTTCGATGTTAAGTTTCGCTCAATTTGATTCGATGAAAATTACACGGTTTCTGTATAGGACTCAAGCGATTTGGCCTACAACTAAATAGTACAAATATCATTTTGCTGAACACGGAGGCGCGTTACGTCGAGTTTGGCAACGGAACCGTACTCAAGTATTTTATCTCCATTAGACTAGAGTTAGGCGTTCGAAATGTTAGCCAGAGAGATATTTTGTGAATGCGGGCCTTGCTCTCGGCAAGGTACTAAATTATATCGTAAAAATATACATACAATTCGTACGTAAGCACGAAGAGATTTATATTTTTGTCACTGCCACAATAGTCATAGTGTTGTGTCGGATGTGAGGATTATTTTGTGAGTGTCGATTGACGCCGGGCAGTAGCCGTAAGTCGTATGTGTCCCGGCGTGGGACTGAAGGGGAACAATGCTCATCGCTGCCAGTTAGTTTTCGTTGAACCTTCGTGTGTTCGGTCTAACCACTGACGTTTGTGAAGGCGTGAAACACATTACAGCTGCCATGCAGACGAAAGCCCCCGTACAAGGTTGCAGTGTGCCAACTACCCGCAAGGGGGCGCTAGTTCTTAGTCCTGATTCTATTGAGATTGTTTAATAGAGAAAAAGTAAGTTTGGTTACCGCGCGGCATTTGTTTTCCGGCCAGACCAAACCGGCGTGTATATAGTTAAGTATATTTATTATTAAGTATTATTCTGCATAATCCTGTAATTTGCTTCGCGTCTGGTTGCCGCGGTTAGATTAGTGTAGTGTTCGGAGTTGTCTTTCAACATGTTTCCTATATTATGCGTTTATTATATTGAATGTTCTCCTTTATTGTAAATGTTTGACGAAATACAATAGTAATATGTGGGGCCTGTGTATCCCGGATAGTGTGCACTACTTTATATTCAATTTGTAGATATTTAATTATATATAGTATAATGTTTAATGTGTTGTCTTATTTGCTTTACCCTCAATGGTGAAATCCGAAAATTAATTATAATTTGACCCGCAGCGGAGATGGGTAATCTACCTCAATTAATTTATCACACATTTGGGCATAATAATATGTTAATTTAATTTCGAACCTTAAAATTTGTTCAATGTAGTGATTATAAGAATTTTTAAATACAATGGTTTGTCCACCTGTCACAAGTACTGTATCTTATATTAAATACATATTGTATGATTGATAAATATGTGTTTTATTGTTTCGCTGCACCCTGCGGTAAGCATACACTATGTTGAAAAACGAAATATGAAAGTAAATAAAATTAATTAAATGTCACTTTAGTCTTAATTATAGCATAATTACCTATATTACACTGAAACAAGTCACAGTGCAGGATCCAAAATTGTAATCTAACAATATTTTTCATCTTCAAATACTGATATCGCCGGTCTATGTCGAGTGGTGTAAATACCCAGAGACATTAAAACAGCTCCATCTAGACCCAATTAAGCTAGGCTTGTACTAAAGGTACTGGACAACGGATAAACATAACTACTTAAATATCATCATCTCAGCTCATTAAATGTCCTCTCCGAGGGGCACAAGCCTACCCGCAAAGAGTGTAAACTGTAAACTGTAAGCCTTTAAGGCTTTAGTCATCCACGCGGACCCAGCCGAATCACGCATAACTTTTGAATTTATTCATTGCGTAAGTTTTCTCGTGATGTTTTCATTCATTGTAAGAGCGTCGGATAAACGTACATATTAATTCTAAAAGACATTGGTACGTGGCGGAACTTAAACCAGCACCCTCCAGATCGGAGGACAACAGTCCACACCAATGAGCCACCGACGCTAATACGCAAATACATACATAGCTTATATGCATAGAAACACTAAGACCAATACAAACAGACATTGCATTCATGCACACAATGTACTGCCCGGGGTTCTAAAGCCTGGTTTAGTATTTGACAGCTCAACCATTACACCATACGGGTAGTCGACGGGTCACGGGTCTTTCGTACCACCCCCTTCAGTATCTCAATTTTGCTGCGAATTTTTATGTGGTTAATAGTTAATACTTCTCTAAATGTTGTAAGGGACATCATGGGTCTCATTTTGAATCTGGGCCCAAGCTAATGTTACCTACCACTTGCTGAGGATTACTAACTGAAGCTTCAACGAGAGCTGACACGGCCAGCCCTCTTTAGTATTAATAAATGATGATGAAAAGTCTTATCAATCAGGTATTTTGCTTATTTGTACAATTATTTGTATCCATGAGGGTGACAATTTCTAAGTTTAGAAAAAAACCTCTCACTAAATAAAAAAAACAGCTTTTTCGTCCTTCACCAGACGACAGGCCTTAGTCTAACTGCGATTGCAAGCTAATGCGTCGTTATTAGACTGGCCTAAAAGGCTATGGATCAAGCTTCATCATCATCGTCTGTAACTATGACATATCCATAATTAATCCTAGTTTAAACATCCAAATTTGAAAGGTTTTTAATTTATATCAGCGTAAGATATGTAGGTACTTGTGGTCTTTGTAATGCTGTGTCACAACGTTGTGTCTCAACAGCCAACCCATTCATGCCAAAGCAATAAACAGACATGCATGAAACTAATATTTGTACGGGTATCGAACCCGTGTCGAATTATGTGGTGGGATTGGCTGAGACCCCAATAGATAATATGGGACGAGTTTTACGTCTAATCAGTATTTATTGACGACTGCAACACCAAGGGTTCCGGGTTCGATCCCCGGGCAGTACAAACATTTTGTGTGCATGAACATGTCTGTTTGTAATGGTCTGGGTGTTCTCTATGTATAATGTGTATATATTTACAAAAAAAAATGTATATAATTAAGTTTATCCGTTGTTTAGTACCCATAATACAGGCTTCACGCTTAACTTGGGGCTAGATGGCGCTGTTTGAATGTCAGTGGATATTTATTATATTTACATTTAAGTATACAATAAATACTGACTATTAAATCTCTCTTCAACCTCAACCAGCACTCCACTGCTGGACATAGGTCTCGCCCATTTTGCGCCAGATATCCCGGTCCTCCGCTTTCCTCATCTAGGCCTCCACCAGATTATTCTATACTAGATAGATAGATAATTTTCTTTTATATGTATCAGACACACAATCGAAAACTAAGTAAGCACATGTTGTTACTAATACAAAAAATCAAAAAAACTAATATACACATACATTATGAAAAACAAATATTACACAATACATTGAAAACAATATTACACAATACATTATATATAAAAAAAAACACATTTCAAATATATGCGCCATGTGTGTCGCAGCGATACAAAATGGCCACAGCTCAGCATTTGGTTTGCCGACAGCAAACCGCTGATCTTCAACAATGACCAGCCGAGGACTTTTAGCCGAGCTTTAAAAATGGCAATCGTGATTACATTATTTTGGTATTAGAATACAATTAACTTACTTAAATGTAAAATAATTAGCGAATTTTGGGTGTGGCAGAAGAAGCCAAGAAAGCGCGATTAATGCGGTTGTACCTAGGGACGAGGTGTTTCAGAGAAATATTTGGAGTGAGATTGTGTGACCGGATTTGGAATGCTGTTATTCGAATAGGTTCCCATTATACATCGATGATGATTGATGACCTAAGCAAGTCCCTGCGTGTGAGAGCCGCAGCCAGCGCTGTGGGTTAAGGTTCCAAATGGATTTAATAATACATATTATATTTAGATCAGTGGTTAGAACCACCTTTTACCCCAACCACCAACCAACTATTGAAAAATCATAGGGTAGGCCCTAGTCATTTGTAGACGTTGTACCTTTCTGTTATCACTACAGCATGATAAATCCATTGTTAAATTGAAGTTTACCCTAATGATTTCTATATTGGACCCTAGCTGTTTCAGCAGTCGGCTACACGCCACCTTTACCAGGAGTCAGTCGACGCTGCTTTTTCCATTACGTCGATGCCACTCGAAACTTAATGGTTCTATTAGACCTGCCTTTTGATGTCCGTTTAATTTGCTAACCATTCGGCCTATGATGGTTACTATAGTTCTCCTACGGATTTTCATATTCTGAATTTTGGTGCCTAGGGAAACATCTAACATAGGCCTCTCCATAGTACGTTGGACAATAATCATCAGCTCATTAAACGTCCCCACCAAGGGGTACGAGCCTACCCGTTACGGGTGAATAGGCCTTAGTCGTCCACGCGGGCCCAGTGTGGATTGGATGACTTCACACCCTTGAATCTCTTTGTAGGCGTGCGAAGGTTTCCTCACGATGTTTTCCTTCACCGTAAGAGTGTCGGATAAACGTACATATGATTTCGAAAAGCACATTGGTAAGTGGCGGGATTTGAACTGGCACCCTCCGGATCGGAAGGCAAAAGTGCACATCATGAGACACCTATGTTGGGCAACAAAGTGCCTATTTTAAAGGTTGTAAAAATACGATTTTGCCAAATACGTCATAAGACTTGCATTATTACAGCAATGCATTGAAATAAGCTAGTCGATCTTCATTTAAACATATAATTTATTTTACTAAATAAATTCTAATATTTGTAATTGTAAATGAATATTGCTATAAAAATGACGTCAATGCAATATTTGCGATAACAACGAAGGCCGGCCGAAGTTTCCGATTTCTTTGAACAACACGATCGCGCCGATTTGTTTTCACAATGTTGTAGTGGCCAGTAGTCGGATTGATTCATGATAAAATTAAACTAACTGTATACACCTACTTTTCTTGTTGATTAATTAATTTAGAGTTAGTACGTAAACATTTTTTTTGGCAGTTATTATAGTATACCAATATAATGAGATAAAAGTCATTAGAAAGCAGTAATCAAAATAACAGATTAAAATTCATATAAATTACTTGAAGAATTGCATTATATTTTTAATATTTCAATAAATTCCATATTAAAATGTTAACGAATATCATAAATCAATATAACATACACAAAAGATAAATGAATAAGGATTAAAGGGTATAAGGTAATTTCTAATTTAAGAAGAGAAATAACTAGAAAATATTATTGTCTTCATTCTTACTCGTATTATATATATAAGAATACCCAGACCAATACAAACATACATATTCATGCACACAAATGTTTGTACTACCCGGGTATCGAACCCGGAACCCTTGATGTAATGCTGTCTTCTCCACCACTACACCATATGAGTCGTCAAATATGTAACTATAAATGGACAGACAAAATTTTTTTTACCATTTGACATTATCTATAGGTAAAATATGGCTAAGTTGTGAAAGGTATTAATTTTATGCACGGGAATGCTTGGTCCGAGCGTTTCACAAGGCAATCCGATACAGACCAGGTGTGCCCAACTCTAAACAATGATTTATCAATACGGCTTGATCTAATTACCATAGTTAACGCCATTAGCGGAACCGATTTTATTGTCAAGAACAAGTTAATAATAATAGTTAGGACCCTTAATATAATCTTAGTTAGAATTCACTACTACCACAAAAAGAGAGCGTCGGTGGCTCAATGCTGAAGACTGTCGCCTTCCTACCGGGAGGGCTGAGGTTCAAATCCCAACACGTACCAATGTGTTTTCGAGTTTTCGAAAATATATGTACGTTATCAGACGCTCTTACGGTGAAGGAAAACATCGTGAGGAAACCTTCATGCACGCCTGCGAAGAGGTTCGAAGGTTGTGTGTGAAGTCGTCCAATCCGCACTGGGCCCGCGTGGACGACTAAGGCCTAATCACCCTATACGGGTAGGCTCGTGCCCCCTCGGTGGGGACGTTAATGAGCTGATGATGATGACAAAAAGAGAGACATGATTAGCAAGTTAAAGAGGCAGTAGTCCAAACATATAATGCAAAGCTCTAAGCCAAGGTTCGAGTCCTACTCTGGTACGCCGACGCATATTTTTTTTGGGCTGAGATCCATCTGCGGTAGCCACTTGAACGAATCTATTAAGGCCATCAGCGCCCAACAGCAAAAAGTTCATCCGAAAAGCTTTGGTCAAGAAACATAATGTATAGAAAGGGCTGATGGATCGGAAAGGATCTCGAGTTGCAGCAACGTAACGTAAAAAGAAGCGCAGGCCGGCAGCCTAGACGACAACAAGATGGAGCGGTGATCTGGCTAAGGATGCGATACGTGACTTCGAAAAATTTAACAACGAATTACACAGCAACGTAAATTCACCATTACGAATCACTTAACAACGAATGCATGCTACCACGAAAAACGTTACACTGAAACCACGTGATTTTGAATAACGGAACTTGTAAGTCACTAATGCAAACGCATAATGAAAGTCACGTATCGCATCCACGGTGGCGTGTAGCCGATGGTTGTCCATAGCTGGGGATCGACCGGCGTGACAGTCATTAGTCCTCCAGCAGTCGATATAAGCCGCAATGTCAATGTTCAGAAAAGCTATCAAGTTTTACTACGAGTAGTAGACTCTATTGGTTGTTGGTCTCCTTCAATGCCGTTCAGGTGTATCAATTACCATCAGTTTAGCGTCTTACCGTCCGTAGCGTGTACATTTTGTTATATAAAAAAGGCAACTGTTAGAAAAGACAATCAGTATAGAACCAGCTCTTCAAAAAGGTTATTTTTATTGCTTTTGTTTCATGGGTAACGAGTACGATTATAAAGTCTCTTTCTGGACAAAAATCTCGTCTGATGACGATTCATAAGATAGATAAGTTACCTACACCAATTCGGTCATCGAACTTAATATGTCTCTAGTATTATGTCTATTATTATATGTCAGAATTTGGTAGAGTTGTTACATTACTTAATTAACTTACCGCTGTATGAAATCAGTGTATGTATGTACATACTAATCTGATGAGTGAATATGCCGAGATTAATTTCAAACCGCATCAATGGAATTACCATTGTTCTATGGAATATAGGATAAGTTATTTGATTTTGAAGTGGGCAACCGTTGTGTTCATTTAAAATATCGGGACGATCCAGAGTGATATCAATTTTCGGTACAAAAACAGAATCAACTAGAACAATGACGAATTCTAATATCACAATAAATAATTCAAAAGTATTTTCTAAAAGCACATAAAGCCCAGTGCATACCCCCTGCATGCCCAAGATGCTTCGTAAGCATTTCGGAGGACTCCGGGAGACCGCCGCCGGTGCACACTTTTGCGCACCCGCTCGTCGAAACAACACCTCAAACATGGTAAGCATTATGCTATTATTAAATATTCAAAACATTACATCAACACATTCTTAATGCTTCTGTATCAGCTAGCTAGAGTATCTATATACAGCTCTAAACAGTAAAATTACTTTTTATCATATTTGAGTTAGGAATTTTCTTAAATATTTGACTTATTGATAAGGCCTCATTTAAAATCCTTTACAAATAATACCTCTAAGATCACCAGCCTGACGAACTGAGACTGGTAGGTGTTCACATGGACACAAGATCTGATTTATTATCAAAGATTCTTGTAGAACCCACTTCCTTTCTTTAACATTAGTCTAATAATAGTGAAACTTAATAAGCAAATAATATTGACATTAATTACATTATTTAATTTTGAGCTCTCCTTATTACTTACAACATTATAATGTGATCCACCTGGATGCACCATAAGATCTTAGTTTGAGTTAAAAACTAAAATGTTTTATTTTCCAGAACTTCATTGAATGAACTTGTCTAATTGTATGCTAGCAGATCAGTCGGTTTCATTTTAGTTTTCCCGTAATCCTGACCTAATTATCTAAAAACATCTAGAGCCTTACCATTAGTCTCAACCGTAATTTGGTAGTCCTTGTACAATTCCTGTATTTAATTTTTGCCTTAAAATTTTACTAGTGTAACAGTATTTAGGATTGATAGAATATAACTTATGTTTCTATAACGTTGAACAGGACACAGTGCATTTGTCGCTACGAGTGCATCGTCAGCATTGACCGGTGTCGGGTGCAGAGTTCGCGTGTAACGCTCTCCTACGCTTTTATAACATTGTAAGTACTAATTTGTTTGACAAACATCATGTTAATGTTTTTATAACGCTACTGTTGTTAGTATTAAATGGGTTTTACAATAGTACGGCAGGTATTAAATTAGATAAAACTTGCACGATCTATTCAAACTTGAACTCAAAACATAAAAAGTATTTTTTTTAATCTAAATGATTAGGTTGGGTGGTATATTATTTTACTATCAGAAGAAGAGCTTTTTTACCACTTAACTATTTTAGTTTAGTAGTTGCCGCGCAAGCAGAAGTTATACTTATAGAGGCGCTCGCGAATCTTTCAGTCACGCAGAAAAGGAGAAAACTATTACTAGTATTGCGAAAGTAAAGATTTAAGCTATTATACTTACCACTTATCGACCCATTTGGTGTGATGGTTAAGATGTTGGCTACTACACCAAGGGTTTCAGGTTCGATCCTCTAGCAAATTACAATTTTGTGTTCATAAACATGTCTGTTTGTATTGGTCAGGTTGTTTGTATGTATAATATGTATGTATTTATTAAAAAAGTATATTTATCCTCCGAAAAAAAGCGCCGTCAATGGAGTATGCTAGTTGGACAATAACATTTCCCGTGCTTCTAGAATTCGTCTTCTGCGCAGGTACATTGGTGAGCCTTCTTAATTCTATACCACTAAAATAATATTGCATGCTACGGGACTAACGGGTGATAAGCCCGACGCTGCTTTTTTCAACTAGCCTGTTACAGTCATATTGCAGAGTGGTTATTTTACGGCAGATATTGTCACGCATTCATAAATAAACCGAGCCTTTTTAGTTGTATGTTAGGTCAGTTATAATGAAAATTTACAGTTTATTTTTAAATATACAACGATAGTGTAATCAAGAAAAACTTCTCATTTTCAAGTTCTTTCGTTCGTCGTTTTGTTTTATAAGGAATAACTAAATAAAAATAATATTAAAAGAAAGAAAGAGTAAACAATGCTTAAAGCTTTCATGTTAATCTGTCTTTAACATGTCTGATATATGAACATTTCAGAAATAAAATGGCGATGGTCTCCGTGGTGAAAAATTGGGGTGAGTCTCGCATATATTTTACACCTACACTTATTGTTTTTATCCATTAAATACAGTGTATTATTTGTTACACATTTTAAAATGTTATACTTATTACGTTTAACACTTAAAAATGTGTTATTTTGTGTTAAACTTTATTGACTAAACCGTTTTTCAGTAATACGTAATTAACTGTTTTAATAATTTCATTTTTATTCTGATCAACGAAAGTCGCGATCGCAAGTAATTTTCGAGATTCCGTAAATCGGTATGTTAAACATTCGAGATTAGAAATTCAACATATTCCTAACTTACGTAGAACGTTGTTGTATACATTACAAATAATGCAAGAAAGAATAGTGAGATCGCTCATCTATGGTGACTTGTTTTTATGCTATAATTTTATTTTTAAGTAACGATGTTAAGTATTGTAAGCTGGTTAATTATTTGGCTTTATAAGTTAAAAAGTCAATTAATAACATTTTAGTAGTATATGTTTGTTTTATTTAGTGTATTTACTGGTCGTAGGATATTGTTTATAATTATTTTATTTTATTTTACATAGGACTTTTGTTTCTTATTTAATTGTATAATGTGTAATAAAAAATTAAGATCCTGAAAACATCAAAATAAGATTTAAAAATAATGTTAAATTATCAAGATAACAAAAAAAGAAGACCATTCAAGAAGAAGTTCAGGGTTGAAATAGCCATTACCTCACAGTCACGTCGTCATCTCAGAACAACGTGTGATGTGACGTAGTGGAAGTCTCGACCTGGACGTTTCGACGCTAAAATACCACAGAAGACCCTCGACAACAGAGCAGGGGACGCAAAAGACCAGGGGCTGACGTAAAAGACTAGAGAAGACCCTCAACGATGTAAAGTAAACAAAAAGCCAGGGACCTATGAAGATCTTTGAAGCCGATATTTGCTTTCTTTTAATCATGCTGAATTTTATTACATTGTGTGTTTTGTCATTATATTAAAATATTTCTGTTTTAATAAAATTTGG
>PQWD01013954.1:0-16316 GCA_019425675.1 Leucinodes orbonalis | reverse complement strand
AACTATATGCACCACACTATTCAAACTTTGTACGTATATGTATTCTGTAAACCGCTATTAGGTTTTAATAAGAAACTTGAAAAAAATAATACATTTTGGGGTTCCCCATACATTGAACTGAAACTCAAATATTTTTTTTCATAGTGTGTTGTATCAATGTGTAGATCTTTAAAATGGTATCGAGGTTTCAAAAATAATTTTTTTATAAACTAATTAGTTTGCGCGTGAGACACTTCCAAAGTTGAAAAATTGTGTCCCCCCTCTCTAATTTCTAAACTATGGGGTTGATAAAATAAAAAAAAATATATGATGTACATTACCATAAAATCTTACAACGAAATTTAGTTTGAACCATTTCTGGTGTGTAGTTTTTTTTATACGTCATGAACGGTGAACCACTATTTTTCATATTAAAGCTGTAGTAGGTGCCTAAGTAATACTGAGAGTTCCAGGATCGATCCCCGGTCTATACAAAACAAACAGTTATGTGCATGAACATGTCTCTTGTGAATGGTCTGAGTGTTATGTATAATGCGAAACTTATTTACTCTTTTTGCATATAGTTTCATTAAAATCAATTCAGTAGGTTTTTGACATAAAGAGTAAAAAAGGACCTTCTCGTAGTTATGGGGAGTTTGGGCCGTAACCCACCACCCGGGTTCAATACGGATTGGTGGGTGTTAACGTCTACATCCTAGGATTGTCGCCGAGACGGCTTAACGTGCCCTCCGAACCACGGAATCGTCTTTTCGGACAATCAGGCAATTCATCCTGCAATGTCCTAACCAAGCTGGGATAATCCGCATAAGTGACTTTACACTAAGCGGTTTTCCCTAGAGATTCGTAACTTTTACTAGGTGGTAGACTCGATTCTGAGTCGTCTAGGCAGATACCAACGCAGTGCCAGATATCGCCTCGTGAAATAAAAGTGTTATGCACTTTTGTGTTTCTGGGTGAGGGCACAGTATCGTTTCCCCGCAGGATTCGAATCCAAAACCTCCGGGTAACGCCGAACACTAGTGTTCGCCTACTGCTTCTGTGGTCTAGTGGATCACAACTAGTGTTGCCAGGTGTCCCGATAAGCGAGGGACATCCCGATTTTCAGGGGGTCTGAGGATACGTGCAGATCGGGATCTTAAATGTCCCCATTAATTAAGAAGAAAGTCAGATTTTTCATTTTCTACTAATTTTTTCTACTAATTGACATTCAAAAGTATCTGTAACAGATTTATTTGAATAAAGATTTTTTCTTTCTTTCTTTCTTTCAATTACATCAGTGTCAAATTCAAAAAGGTGGCCATACCTCATCAGCGTCACATCACATGTTTTATTGTTACCTGTCCCGCTCTAGAACCTTACATCCCGATTTATTTGGCCTCGTGTCCCGATTTAAAACAAATCGGACCTAATCACAACCCACTAGACCACTGAGTAGGTTAAGGGAACTTGTTACCTTTGCACGTGCAACCCAGCCGCCTCGATCCTGGCTGCCAAGTCGTCATCCTCCCCGCCCCAACCTTCGAAGCGGTTGGAGAATCCGTCGATGGTGTTATACTGGTCGGCGGTGATCGCCAGCGCCCCCCCCACCAGGTACCGGTACGGCAACACGAACCGGAACTTGTCGATGCTGGCGCTCATATGGCGCGGGTGCTGCACACACGCGTATAGGTTGCCTGCAATGTGCAACATTATTGTACTTCATGTCCCACCCATTTATTTAACAATTAATATTGTATTTGTGATAATTGTGTATTTTTTATTTTGATTTTATTTGGTTAATTAATGAATTTGTGTAGGTGCAACTTAACTGAAATAAATTATTTAAAATTAAAAGAAGAAGATTATTATTGTTATTTTCGAATTTTCGAAAATATATGTACGTTATCCGACGCTCTTACGGTGAAGGAAAACATCGTGAGGAAACCTTCATGCACGCCTGCGAAGAGATTCGAAGGTTGTGTGTGAAGTCGTCCAATCCGCACTGCGCCCGCGTGGACGACTATGGCCTAATCACCCAATACAGGTAGACAAGCCCCTCGGTGGGGACGTTTATGAGCTGATGATGAAATATACATAACAAGCTCAAATTTCATATAGGTTGGCAACATTCCATTTTGCCTGAACTAGGTAAACCTGTTTTTCAGGCGACTTATTTGCTGAATATAATCAAACATCACTTATAAGGTAAAATAATAATTTAAAAATCACACGTTCAAATAGTAACAAATAGTTTAAAGTTAGTTATCTATATTTTTTCCTAGTTTCATCATACCCAAACAATAAATAACTAAAACAAGTAAAAACGTATTTGCTTTACGTTTTCAAAAATACAATACAATATAAAAAAATAAAAATACAACTTACAAATTGAAATAACTTAAAAATAACCAATATTTGTATAATTCGCTTAATTAAGACAGTTTTACTTATCTACTAGTGATAAATTCTCTGTATCCTCATAGGACATTGATTGGAGGACGCGCTTTAGGTTATTTTTACAACTATGATAGTTTTGTGAATATATGCTAATTACTGCATTCAGTCTATTGTATAAAAAAGGGCCTAAAAAAGTGTAAAATTTACGCATATAGGGATGTTTTGTTTTTAAAATTCTGAGGGAAAACAATATCTTTCCGTCGCTTAGTTATAAGTTCCTTACTGTAAAAAAGCTCTGAGTGTTGCGCGAGTACAGTGCTGCTAATGAATAATTGTCGAACAGTTAGTACCTCTAGACTCGTAAAGCTGGTTAGCAGGATAAAGATAAGGCCGAAAGGTTGATACTTTAAGGATTGTCCTTTGAGCTCTTTCAACTGTTAGAAGCAGTTCTACGTATAATATGTATGTATTTACAACAAATATATATATATAAATATATATATATTAAATATATATAAAGGTAATATAAGTATATATTACCTTTATATATATTTATATATATAAATATATATATAAGGTAATATATATATATAAAGGTATGTGCATCAATTGTTTAGTACCCGTAATACAAGCTTCACGCTTAACTTGGGGTCAGATGGTGCTGTGTGAATGTTAGTGGATATTTATTTATTTGTCATCATCTTATATAATCTCCCTTGCAGGCCTCAGATTACAATATGACCTACATTTTTATCAGCCTACGAATATAATTCACTTGCAGCTTCGCCACACAGCATAGTCATGGAAGGTTGGCGCGTAATCCTCAAATTCAAAAGACATTAATTAATAAAAATACTTTCATTTTTAGAAAATTAAAGTATGTGTCTTTCCGCACGACGGCCGTGCGTCACGTGAGCTGCGCGCTATAACTACGCGATTAATCGGAGAATATCTTTGCAAGATTCATAATCAACCTACCAATATTAGAATGACGACCGTAAAAAATCAATGTTTCTGGCATTATATAATGCACACTTAAGGGTGTAAATAATGGAAATAATAAATCCTCAAAATGCATGCAAGGTATGTTTTCAAGTGCATTTACTTATATATACCTTCATTAAGTGGAAAAGGTCAACGTCATGCAGGATGAGGCAGGGGAACTTCTCGAGCATGGCATATCTTGCGCCGATGTTGTACAGGAGACTTCTTGTTCCACGGCTTGTTGTCTTGCTGCTCGATTAGGAATATTCTGCACAAGTACAATTAAGATAACTAGCATGATCATTGTTTTAACAATAACATGGAAAAAATAATTGTGGATTAAGGCATTAATAAAAGCAATTCAATTTAATTGTTTGGAACTTCAATGCATTGCAAGTGTTGCATCATGCGTCGGTGGCTCAATGGTGGACTGTTGCCCTCCTATACCGGAGATGAGGTTCAAATCTAGCCAGTACCAATGTGTTTAAAATATGTACGTTATCCGATGCTGTTATGGTGAAGAAAAACATCGCGAGGAAACCTGCGCTCGCCTGCAAAGAATTCAAAGGTTGTGCGTAAAGTCGGCCAATCCGCACTGTGTATAAATGGATGAAAGATATCAGAGTCTCCATATTTCAGTGTCTCAGTCAGCAAAACTTTATTTTTTATATGATATTGGAGATGGTTTCACACATAGTCCTCGGCCCGACCATTGTGTGCCATGACAGCCAGTTGCAGAAAATAATCCGATCTGGAGACCTGCTTTTAACACTAGACTACTACTGCTTTAATTGTTGAATCTAGATTGAGTTTATATTTGTGTAAAGTTATCCATCTTTGAATTTTTACTCACTTGTAATGTATATTTTGTTTCCTTAAAAATTATGCATATACGGGTAGGAAAGACATCCAATTGCTGTTGCCTATTGCGGTACGTGACCAATAAGGCCACACTGAACAAGGGTTGCAGTGCTCCGGCACATAGCTCCCATTATCAATACCCGATGCTGAGAAATCATTAAATGTTCTTGGCACATCCCAACTGTGTAATGATTTTGTATTTTTCAATATGTTATCGTAAGAACATTCTAGCTTAGACTTTTTCAGCACTAAATTAGGTGAAATCTGTTTATATAATTCGTGTGGTATATCATCCCTAGGTATATGCTTGTAGTTATAAACTCCATAGTAACCAAACAGTTGTATGACTGCAATCAGGCAAAGTATGGAAGAGACACAAGTGCTTATTCGTAGTTGCAGTAGTCTGCTTTTCAGAGCCCATTTCGGCATTAGGTTAGCTTACTTGAATGTGATGTTAAAACACCACCTGAAAAAAAAATTGTCATAAGTTTACAACTCAAACATAATAGATACTTTAAAATCTTAGTGTCTTTTCTTCCCTTCCCATAGCCATCTATGTTAAAAGACCTGTACAAGTAAAGTCTGTTCTATGTTACTGGGGTTGGTTTCGGCACTAAAGTAGACCATTGTGCTTCAGCTAAGGCGGCCTGCTGGTCACTCCAATCAGCCTACCTCTCTTCAGAAGTAGATCAATCTTCCCCGCCTTGAGCCCCTCATGCCATTATCAACAAACCTTTTGAGGGATCAAGTTAGGCAGTGTACTATTTATTCATACAATGGATACAAGACATCCATAGAGGAATGAAGATAGACCAAGGAGGTATTTCCAAAGATCAACTGGCGCTTCTCTGGGATCATACTTGAACTAGGCAGGAAATATTTAAGGCTGATAATTATCACTATGACAGGACACTGCAGTTTTAACAAGCACCTTTTCACTATGGGTGTTACAGACACCCCCATGTGCAGCGTGTGTACGAGGTTTGAGGAAACGATGGCCTTTGTCCTATTCGACGGCTCTGGCACCTTGGCTCACCGAGGACTCTTGGTGAGGCATTCAATAAGGTCAAAGCTGTAGGAGATGTCTTGGCTGAGCTGGGCTGGCTTTATTAATCTGGTCTCCAACACAAATAGGTGCTTAGTCGTGTTTTTACAAAAAAGTGTATAAGTATGTTTATCAGTTGTTTAGTACCCGTAATACAAGCTTCACACTTAACTTGGGGTCAGATGGCGCTGTCTCAGTGGATATTTTATTTATTACCTTACCTACAGTTGTAATTCAAAATCATTGAATTTCAACTGTAGGTAAGATTGATCTATGCCTATTCTAAATAATGTTATCTATGCAAGTATTGAGGAAACACTATGCACTGTTATCATTAGTTTTACCACCCTTTATCTATTTAAACTGGAACAAAAAGTCCCACAATTGACAAAATATTCCAATGCTTCACTTAATTTATATTATAGAAGTCTATTTGAACCAAGCTTAGAGTGTCAATAGTAATTATATATACTCTAAGGAACCAAGCTTGTTGTTGGCTCTTCTCAAAGATCCTACTTATTCTGAACTGGTAGCCATAAAAAATATATTTTAAAAATTAAAAAACTTTCTATAAATGTTTTATTTGAATAAATATCTTGAGTTTGAGTTACAAAATGATTGTACACATTTTTTTTTCATTTCCTCGTAGCTTACTATACACACACTCACTTATACCTACATGACACTTACATCAACTGTTCGATAATTGACGCACACATTATTACTTTTCCATGCTTGCACTAAGGTATAATAACACACACACTAAAGTTGCTTCACACAATGCTTCCAAATTAAAAACATTATTAGAACTATCCCAGGGGCCAAACTGAAAATCAGCGCTGGGCTAGCCCAGCTTTTTGCTGAGACTGGTACCCATTGCCAGGTATTTTAAATGAATAATTTTAAACATAAGGTAGCATTAAGTATTGTCCAGTTTTATTTAGTTTGTTTATAAGTGTTTGTAATTTATATTAACCAACCTTACTTCTAATGTACCTCCATTTTAAAGGCAATATTTTTTGTATTGTACTCATAGACTTTGGGTAAACATTTTTAAACTTTGTGTTGGTAAGTGGTAGATTCCATGACATTCATAGGTGATTTATGGGCTTAATCCCAATCAAAGACTCTTTATTTATAATTTTAATTTAGTTAGGATATAAGAGAAGCAACTAATTTGAATACAAGAATAAAGTTGTAAAACTAGGCTTACCACGAACATTTGCTGCTTAAAAATTGACATTTCATTTCATTGTCAAGTCATCTTAATCTTGGTTTGTCTTATTGTACTATATAAAGCAAAATTATGGGCCAATCAATATAAGCCAATGTTTCTACGAAAAGAAGTGAAATCCCACCAAAAACATTTATAAAGAAATTGTAGTAAGGGACCTTAGACTTGGCATGACTTTGTCTAGATTTCATCCTTTAGAGATGTACATGCAGCTCCAACGAGGCTTGGCTAGTTTTTTATACAGAATGTTTGTGGTGGGATTGCTCTTACTTCAAAACACAATGACTAGTTAAGAACTTAGTCTCTAATGATTCTGGTTGTAACATTATCTTAGAGTACTGCTATCATGTTTTATTATGTACAAAATTTTAAGCTCTTTAAGGCATACTTTATAATTAAAGAAATAATGATCCTAACTCCACTGTTTAATATGATAATATTCAAGTTATAATCAATATTTTTCTAACCATGCAAATGCATTCTGAGAGGCCTTGACACTATTTACTATTAATGCAATGATATATTAAATATAATTATTATCGTCTAACGCTGCAGTGTCTACAGTTCGACAGCACTGCACGGACCTTTTTTAAAGTCTTTTAAATTCCGCGGTATCGTCTTTTGACAACTGACAGCCAGCTCATTGACATCAGATTGTAAGAAGTAAACAAACACATAAATTAGATTCTAAGTGAAATTTAAATAATTTACGGAGAGTATGTAACCGTTAATAAGTGTGCGATAAACTGTGATTCGATTTATACGTGAATTGTCACCTTAGCGAAAACCAAAATGAGTTATATTTGGCAAGCAGACGAACTAACCTGTAAACCTCTTGACACGTTCAGTGATATTCAGAATTTCTTACAAAATCCTCCAGCTTGGAGATCGCTATGTATAGAGTTAGAGCAGCACAGTAAACGTTTAATACGCAACATAGAAATAAATAAACACTTAGGTGTCAGCCGGACCTTCATTGACGGCCCAGAATCCTTCTGTCATTTTGATCCGGATGCGGATGAACTTGAACGTCACGATGAAAGAAAGTTACCAAAAACACTTGTTTGTCACGATATGGCTAATGGATATCACGATGATAGGTAATTATTTCATTAATAATTTATGTGCAAAGCGCATTGATGAAAATAATTCTTAAGTTCTCTTTTAAAAGTCCTGTCATAGATAGTTAAGGCAACTTTACACTTGTGAAAAAACTTTTAAAACCTGCAACCGACAGAACTGGTGTAAAATAATGTAAATTTTGTTTTAGTAACATAGATGGCACTGGTAACTATGATGCATATACTTTTTACAACTGGGCTGGAATTGATATATTTTGCTACTTCAGTCATCACTTGATAACAATTCCTCCTCTGGGATGGATCAACATCGGTCACAAGCATGGTGTTAAAGTAATCGGTAGGTGTTTTTAATAAATTACACAAATTCTATTTACAAAAATATATATCCCTGGTATTTATTACGGCTCGCGTGTGGATTTATTCCCAATGTTTAAATTTTGTTTTTCTTTTTAAGGAACTGTTATCACTGAGTGGGCTGAGGGTATAACACAATGGGATAAAATCCTTGCATCCGAATCTGAATACAAAACTTTTGCAAGTGCATTAGTTGCTATTGCTAAAACATTAAAATTCGATGGTTGGCTTTTAAATGTCGAAAATAAGGTTTGTAGATTACTGATCACGGTAAAATGATTAATATTTTTTAATCATCTTTATAAACTACATTTTTAAACATTTGATTTTAGATAGCAAAGCCTGAGGTACTTTTAGCTTTTGTGAAACATCTTCATACGACTTTGCATCAAGAGTTACACGAACCAGTTCTAATTTGGTACGACAGCGTTACCGTCGATGGGCACCTCAACTGGCAAAATGCACTTAACCACAAAAACAAGTAAAATTTATAGTACAAAATTTAATCATTACTTCTAAATTACATCCTGATTATTTAATTAAAGTTACCGTAACATTAACCAAGTCTACTTTAAGTTTTCGATAAAGATCATTAATGATAACATAGTGAACCTGTACCCTTCAGATCGGAAGGCAACTCTCCTTTAGGCAGTACAAAGTAAATAAATTATAGACCAGCTTTTTTGTTACGAAGAGAAGAGGACGTTCAGGACGCTCACTTGATGGTAAGTGATACGCCTGACCATGACAGAGCGGCATTGAAGAAGGCTAAATAACTGATAAACAGTTATTATTCTCCATCAATGCAGCACTGCACCTATCACCAGAGACAATAGATGTTAAGTCTCTGATACCGATAATTTCACTAGCTACAGTGCCCTCATCCTGAAACACAAAAGTGCATAGCTCTCTTTTTCACGGTATGATATCTGGCACTACGGTGGTACTAGGTGGCTACCTAGACGACCTCAGTATCGACTCTACCACAAGTAAACCAGCTGTACTACATTGTAGTAATTATGTATTATATTATTTTAATGAATACGTGATTTCGACCGTAAAATTGAGTTTAAGTAATCTATGCGAAATCATATAACAGCATATAAATATTTTGTGTCTAATATTATATTTATAATTTCAGAGTTTTCTTCGATGCGTGTGATGGATTTTTCACAAATTACTCATGGACAGAAGAGGATATAATAACAAGTGTTCAAAATGCTGGAGACCGCTTAACAGATCTCTTTATTGGTATTGATGTATGGGGCCGGAACTTTTTTGGAGGGGGGCAATTCAATATACAAGAGGTAATCAACACAATGTTTTTTTCCAAAAATATATGCAATAAAAACGCTTTCACTTCATTGTGCTATTTTTGGAAGGCCTATTCATCGTTACTCCTTTCGATTGGATTGGATATTTTTTCATACTTACGAAATGGCTTTTAAAATTCACTATTTTGAATTATACTTTTCACGTACCCAGTGAATCTCGCGTTGTGAAGGCAAATCTAACGTCACCTCATATGTTAAAATCCGTCAATCCGTTTATGCTGCAGCATGGAACATAGAAATCGACATATACATGTACTTGTAATGCTTTTCAATAAGGAGCCTTCTAATGAAATTTAAAACTTCAGCTCAATCGGCCTTAACTGATGAGAGCAAGTGCCTTAAAATTGAGTTGTAAGATTTCAGCCGAACAAATACATATTGCAAGTTAAATAAAAGCTTGTAAAAACGTAACCGTCCTTCGGCAGTCGGGTAATAAAAACCTTACAATTTGCTAAGGTCTAATAAATGAATAATTTTTTTAGGCTGTTGAAGTCGCACATAGTCACGGGTGTTCATTGGCGATTTTTGCGCCAGCATGGACCCACGAAGCTATGACTATGGATAAAAGTGATTTAAACAGAGTAGCTATGTCAGAAAATTTAGAAAAATACGAACACTTCCTCCTCAGAGATCGCGCGCTCTGGGATAGTATATGGCGATACCTAAACACCAGAGTACCATGCGCTTTACCGTTTAAGAGCTCTTTTTGCAGAGGGCAAGGATTAAAAAGACGGTTGTATGGCGAGGTAATAAATTAACTTATTAAACGTATTTTTGTAAAACAGATTAACAATTAGATCATGAATTAAAGAATTTGTTTTGTTATAAAGGTCCTCTGCCTGTACCCTGGTATAATCTCCGGCACCAGCAGTATCAACCAAACTCATCTCATGGGACACATGCATATTTTTTATCGACAATGGACCATATACTGCAAGCCTCTCGTACTGGAATACTCAGAGATTCGCAGGGTATAATAAATATAGAGATGCCATTCAAATGAGTAAGGTTGAGTTAGAGGCTTTACCAAGCCAAGAACATCAGGGCATTATTCCAAAAGCAGATAGCCTTGGAGCTATAGAGGAAGGCCCTGTTGCGCCTGATGTTGAGGATAATTCTGAAGAAGGTCCTGACCAAAATCCAAAATTGAGCATGAAAAGAAAGAAAAATGTTTTCAAGCACATATTTCGTAGCAAATCTCTCCGAAAAGATGATAATCACGAAGCAGAATCTGAAGAAATACTTAAATCGGAAAATGTTGATATGAAATCTAAAACACACAAAAAATCACAAAACGAGAATGAAACCGGACATAAATTATTCGAAATTAAAGAGAAAACTATAAATGCACAAAATCATGACTCAAAAATGGACTTTAACAAGCTGGCTGTTATACCAGAGCAAAATTCTGAGTTAGACATTCAGGCTTATTCGGAAGAGGTTGGGCAGTCATTAATATCATTCGATCCAAATGACAAAACTGAAATTCCAGTCGAAACACAAAATTTTAAGCCAGAACAAAATGTTAGCAAAAGGGACGCTATAGAACACGACGTAGAAACTACACAGCAAACGTTCAACAGTGGTGAATTAAATGAAGAGGAAAATGATGTTGATGCTGTATCTCGGATGAGAATTAAAAAGGACCGGTCTATGGTACAGATGTCAATAAATATAAAATTGAAAAATTCTTCTGAGAAAACGCGGTATGGCTTGGCGTATGTGCCTGACGAAGCTCAGTGTCTCGAGGTGTACTTTGAGGACAGTTTTATCGGTGGCAGTTGCCTAATGGTCAACCCTTCGGACCCACACACGCGTGAGCACAGACTCATCCGAGTATTCCACTGTGATTTTGAATGTGAAGAATCGTTAATAGTTTGCGTTGTAACCAAGAATTTAGTTGGCTATGAGGATCAATTTCTTAATTTGAAGTTCTTCATGGTCGATGAAAATGGAGAAGCAATAAGAGTGGTCTTGGTAGGTCGCAATATGCCTCAAGTACATCACTCAGAGAAGAGTACTACGTGTATTATTAATTTGTCCCCTGTCAATGTACTATCCGATAAAGAGTTTCGTGAAGTGCAAAAGTACATTTTATTAAATGAACCCGGATTTTATATACCAATTGAGAATTCATTTAAGTGGTCTGTAAGGTAAGTTACCTTTATGCAGAATATTAATTGCCTAACCTTTTTTGTTTTCGCCTGAAAACCAATTTGACCTTGTTCTGGAAAAACTTGCATTTTATATATAAGTTTATGTTTCCTATTAACTTTTATGTACCTATTGAAGAAAGATCAGTAGCAACTGGCAATACGTAATTAAGTACCGTATAGGTATATACATTTTATACATTGTAACCTAAATACGTGATTGTTATTATCAAAATGATAAGACATTCAAAAGTGTTATTCAAGCAAGGCCGAGCGGTCGGCGAACTTCACGTCGTTCTTTATCATCTGTCGAAGTAAATTTGAAGTTTTTTGCAGATATTATGAAATTAATATGCCGAGGTCCAGAGTGACATCGATAAATTGCGACACGGGCTTAGCTGAAGGGCCTATATTCTTGGGCATTTGGGAATTTGCTCCAGACTAAAGGTAAATTTATTCGAATTGAAGTGCAAAAATGGTGAAGTGTACATTTTTAACCAAGTAAGATGCAACTCATTGAATAAAAACCGATATTTTAAATACCGCGTCTATAATCTCCACTCAAATTGCCAACGGAATCCCATAAATGTAATAATTTAAAGGTATTAACGTGGTGGAATTACTTCAAACCCTGGGTTTGAATCCCGCAACATACATTGTCTTGCATAATAACATTAATAACAAATATATTGATATTAATTATACGAGATAATGATTTTTACCATTAAGGGTTTCACACGGTGAAGGAAAACATTGTGAGGAAACCTGTGCAAGTCGTCCAACCCGCACTGGGCCCGCGTGAGACGACTAAGGTCTGATCACCTCATACGGGTAGGCTCGTCCCCTCGGTGGGGACATTTAATGAGCTGATGATGATGAAGGGTTTCACAGCTTAAGCAAGAATAATTTTTGGGCTATATATTTACTACATTTTTATTGGGATATGAGAGATTCAAATCTTTCGGGACTTAAGCAAACCTTACTGGCCCGTGGTGCATCCTATGTACAGTGCGACTAAAGGTCATTGCAAGGAGGTTCTCAGCCCAGAACCCATCGAGGATAAGACCTTTAGAGGGCCTGATCATGTGGTAGATTAAATGGCTAGTATTTCTTTAAACAGATGATAGCTATGTACATATTGCTAATACAGATCCAGGTTAGGCGCCAGGAGGGGTCACATAGTAGTAAAAGAGCTCAGGGGGAGCTTAAAAATAGCTCAGGGGGGTCATGACCCCCATGACCTTCCCCCTGGATCCGCCGTTGTTAATATATTACTTATGTATTTTTTCAGAATACGATGACGTTACGAAGGCACAAAAAAGAAGTATATTACAAGAGTATTATAGAAAAAGTTAAATGTGTTTTATGTATATTGTAAGCATGGAAATTAAATAAATTTAATATATTGGATACCAAATCTTTATTTATATCCTACCTAACCACGCATACACATTGTCTGTATACATAGACAAATTAACTTTCGTAAAAGTATATTCCATTGGTGAAACAATTTAAAATACCTAAGCACGTTTCCCCTTAGTTTTGCTGTACCAATTGGTTATCGGATCTTCATAATAAAACGTCAATTAGATCTTTGTAAGTGATCTTTTACAAGTAGCACGGCTCGGAGTTATCATGACCTCACAGAACACCGAAAAAAAACAACGCTTTGCTTTGTTTTGCCTTGGGAGTAAGTGGTAAACGCACTTTTCTTAACCCTTTGATTGCCAATGACATTTAAAGGCGTCAGAAAAAATAGAATTTCTATTGTCTGCATTCTTGCCGTAAAAACTTGTTCAACACCTTCAAAAAGTGTTGTCCGGCAACAACGCGTAGGGATTCGAGATAATATCGCACACCCATCCGATGATTTTACATTGCAGCAATGAGGTAAAAAGTATAGATTCGTGATATGTTCACAAAACAACTGAAGAAAGTGTTCCGAATGCAGCGACAGCACACTTACACATATTTCGAATGAGACATTTACCTAAGCAAAGAGTCTACAAACTGTTTCCTCTTTGGCGGTTCGTTTTTGAGGCACGGGTGGCGTATCTACCTTTATATATACAGAATATCATTGCATTGCGCTAGTTTATTTTCGAACGTCAGCTGAACGTGCCAGCCCCTACGTCATCGAGCCCTCAGCTATCGCAAAAACTGAAACATTTATCTAAAATTTCATCGATGTAAACGAGAATAGAAAGTAAGTCGTTGCCCCAGAAAGTCGAATGTTATCGGTTAAACATCCACGTGGGACACCACTGAAAAGCAATTCCCTTATGTGATGGTCTAAAATTAAAGAACTTGATTTTATCGGTCGTTTATATGCACTGATTACCCATAAATAATTGTATTAATCCTTTTTTTATTTTTTACTCAGTGATGCTACTAACATATTTATAAGTTCCCTTTTTGTTACTAAACATAAATGGATCTTTATTATCTGTGAAATAAAGAATTATTATAAGTGTTTTTTGTATTAATTATTATATGTACTGGCCTGAGTATTCCACGCAGCCCGGATTGTGGCGTAGACGACGAGGGAACTTTCTGAACAATGATGTTATTGGAAACTATTTTGGTTATGGCCACTATAAAATTTCGTAGCTCTGTGGTAAATTTCACTCTTCTTACTTTACGGGGGATTTCAGTAAGTTTATCAATTTGCGTAAATATAGGCGTAAAATAATACAATTTACATCTAGTTTCGAATCCTACTAAAGTTTATAAATTTCCTTGAAAATACAAATATTGCGGTTCTTATTTTTTTCCGGTAAAGGGTATATATGTCCGAACCCGGCACCCTTGGTGTACAAGCCGACGTCTTAATCTCAATCATTACACATCTCATGTGTCTGCATGTCTACCAGTTGTTTTTGTTTCATGGCACAAATGGTAGGTATGAATGGATAGCCATTTTTCCAAATTATCTCTTTTGTTTCTAAAAATCTTGGTAGTAATTCTTCTATTATTTATGTAAGTTCAGTAAATGACATGAGAGTCCTACAACTATCTATTATTCCCCGATAGGAATTGTAGAGTACTCGCAGGTAAGATTTAGGGATGACAAAGTCAGAAAGTTCTGGCTCAAATTACAGCTAAATATATAGACGTACGCAGATAATGAACTTGATCACGAACAAACCTTAGGCAGATAACTTTTCTCGATAGAAATCGGGCGTTCATGTAGAATTAACCAGGTGAAAATTAGCCAGACTGTAGTAGGACCAATTTTCCAATAATCTCTCTAGGATCGATGGGAAAAGATCTAAAGCCGATAACCATGCTTTTGATCACGCGTTATCGATGTATTGTCTTATCTCGGAGCGTGCGGAAATGAACGAGTAGGTATTTAATCAGAGCTGAGAAATCATTGAGGGCACACGGATCACAGTTGGAGTTGGGCCTCTCTATCGCTGATGACTTCGGCGGGACTGGGATTCAAGGGTAAGTCTTGAAGGTGACGTCCGCAAGTAACGACACGAAAAATGTGCTACATTATAATCTGCGTGCTGTCATTGTGCCAAAACATTAAGTGATAAAAGTGTATCGAAAAGTGTGAATTTCATAAATATAATTTATTTAATATAATACTACTACTAATAATAATAGACACACAAATACCTACTTGTTAAATGTTACAGAAAATTTAGTATTGTTACCTAATCGAATTCTATAAAAATTATGTAGACTTTTCATGGATTTTGCAAAAGTTTTATGTCATAATACAATCGTATTAGATAATGCGTGATATTGTTATCTTTACGCAATGTAAAGACGCCTTCTGTCAAATACGTTCTACAATGTTAATTCGATAATATTTGGTTGCTGTTATGAAAAACAGGCGTTTGCCATTTATTTTGTCAATAGCTGTTACTCGTTGCTTGTAACAATTTTTGTCTTTGTATTGTAAATAGGTAAGGGTTCAAACGTCACAAACATTAGAAGTAATTCAAATCATTAGCCGCATATTTATTCGTTTACCTAACACTTTTGGATAAAATGATGGAGGACATTTAAATTAATATTTTGTGCATAGTTGTCGTGTTGGTGGATACTTCATTTAAGTTGGCAATTCGCAAAAACTGATAGAATCGTTTTTTTTTCTGCTATAAAAATTAGTATATTTAAAAAAATAAAGTAATGTTGCCTTAACTCACGCTGAAATATATTGGGGTATTTTTTAATTGTGTCTGTTTTTATTTACTACCTACAAGGTTGCTTGTATTATTTCGTACTGATCAGGTTAGTTACTTTTTGACTGTCGTGGGGAAAGAATACAAAACATCGAAGCCGCCGCCCATTCATCTAGCAGAGTAAGTGGAAATAACATTATTATTTATGTTTACTTCGAAAACTAATATATATGTATCTTTTCTTGGTCATTATAACCTGGCCCTAGAGGCAAAGTGAATAGATGACAGGTTGAGCAAGTTCCATCTTCGTCTCCATGCACTTACCATCAGGTGAGATGGCAGACAAAATGCTCATCTGTATATATGCTATAAAAATTTACATACAAAGTGTGGACCTAGATTATTTTTAAATTTTAGCCGTTGGATTTTGTTTGTTGTGGTGGGTATATTTGCCTCTAAAGTAAAACAATGAATATGTTTATTTTAATAGTGAGTTTTAATATCTAGGTTAGATGTTGATATGCAAAGTTAAAAATTTAGATACGTTTGAGGTTTTTTTTTGTAGAGTTTCGATGCTTAATATTTGCATTGGAACAGTTGAAATATAGTATTTATATATGTTAAAAAGACACCATACATGCATAGCTCATTTGTGGACTGTGCTTGATCTGGAGGTCTGGTTCAAATCCCGCCGAATCAGTCTTTTAGAAATTTTCAAAATTATGTACGTTTATTCGACGCGCTTATGTGAAAA